>JABXNX010002068.1:0-10387 GCA_014843695.1 Archivesica marissinica | reverse complement strand
TACTGTTTACAAACCTGTTGATACTGGACTGTTTACAAACCTGTTGATACTGGACTGTTTACAAACCTGTTGATACTGGGCTGTTTACAAACCTGTTGATATTGGGCTGTTTACAAACCTGTTGATACTGGACTGTTTACAAACCTGTTGATATTGGGCTGTTTACAAACCAGTTGATACTAGGTTGTTTACAAACCTGTTGATATTGGGCTGTTTACAAACCTGTTGATACTGGACTGTTTACAAACCTGTTGATATTGGGCTGTTTACAAACCTGTTGATACTGGACTGTTTACAAACCTGTTGATACTGGACTGTTTACAAACCTGTTGATACTGGACTGTTTACAAACCTGTTGATACTGGGCTGTTTACAAACCTGTTGATACTGGACTGTTTACAAACCTATTGATAATAGGCTGTTTACAAACCAGTTGATACTAGGTTGTTTACAAACCTGTTGATACTGGGCTGTTTACAAACCTGTTGATACTGGACTGTTTACAAACCTGTTGATACTGGACTGTTTACAAACCTGTTGATACTGGGCTGTTTACAAACCTATTGATACTAGGCTGTTTACAAACCTATTGATACTAGGCTGTTTACAAACCAGTTGATACTAGGTTGTTTACAAACCTGTTGATACTGGGCTGTTTACAAACCTGTTGATACTGGACTGTTTACAAACCTGTTGATACTGGACTGTTTACAAACCTGTTGATACTAGGCTGTTTACAAACCTATTGATACTAGGCTGTTTACAAACCTATTGATACTAGGCTGTTTACAAACCAGTTGATACTAGGTTGTTTACAAACCTGTTGATACTGGGCTGTTTACAAACCTGTTGATACTGGACTGTTTACAAACCTGTTGATACTGGACTGTTTACAAACCTGTTGATACTAGGCTGTTTACAAACCTATTGATACTAGGCTGTTTACAAACCTATTGATACTAGGCTGTTTACAAACCAGTTGATACTAGGTTGTTTACAAACCTGTTGATACTGGGCTGTTTACAAACCTGTTGATACTGGACTGTTTACAAACCAGTTAATACTGGGCTGTTTACAAACCAGTTAATACTGGGCTGTTTACAAACCAGTTAATACTGGGCTGATTACAAACCTATTAATACTGGACTGTTTACAAACCAGTTAATACTGGGCTGTTTACAAACCTATTAATACTGGACTGTTTACAAACCAGTTGATACTGGGCTGTTTACAAACCTATTGATACTGGACTGTTTACAAACCTATTGATACTGGACTGTTTACAAACCTGTTGATACTAGGATGTTTACAAACCTATTGATACTGGACTGTTTACAAACCTGTTGATACTGGACTGTTTACAAACCTATTGATACTGGACTGTTTACAAACCAGTTGATACTAGGATGTTTACAAACCTGTTGATACTGGGATGAGAAGCTGTTGTACTGGTACCGAACCAGATGCCCCAGTCTGTGACTGCAGTGGATTTCCGGCAAGAAAAAACTGTGGTGGTGCCACTTGGGGCTGGCCAAACAACTGAGAAGGACTAGATATTGAAGATAATGCACCTGAAATATGCAATATAGACTAGATATTGAAGATAATGCACCTGAAATATGCAATATAGACTAGATATTGAAGATAATGCACCTGAAATATGCAATATAGACTAGATATTGAAGATAATGCACTGAAATATGTAATATAGACTAGATATTGAAGATAATGCACTGAAATATGCAACATAGACTAGATATTGCAGATAATGCACCTGAAATATGCAATATAGACTAGATATTGAAGATAATGCACTGAAATATGCAATATAGACCAGATATTGAAGATAATGCACTGAAATATGTAATATAGACTAGATATTGAAGATAATGCACTGAAATATGTAATATAGACTAGATATTGAAGATAATGCACTGAAATATAGACTAGATATTGAAGATAATGCACTGAAATATGTAATATAGACTAGATATTGAAGATAATGCACTGAAATATGCAATATAGACTAGATATTGAAGATAATGCACTGAAATATGTAATATAGACTAGATATTGAAGATAATGCACTGGAATATGCAACATAGACTAGATATTGCAGATAATGCACTGAAATATGTAATATAGACTAGATATTGAAGATAATGCACTTGCCATATGCAATATAGACTAGATATTGAAGATAATGCACTGAAATATGTAATATAGACTAGATATTGAAGATAATGCACTGGAATATGCAACATAGACTAGATATTGCAGATAATGCACTGAAATATGTAATATAGACTAGATATTGAAGATAATGCACTGAAATATGTAATATAGACTAGATATTGAAGATAATGCACTGAAATATGTAATATAGACTAGATATTGAAGATAATGCACTGAACTATGTAATATAGACTAGATATTGCAGATAATGCACTGGAATATGCAATATAGACTAAATATTGAAAGCTTCAGTGAGTCTCCAAATAGCCTGCAAGCTTCAGTGAGACTCCAAATAGCCTGCAAGCTTCAGTGAGACTCCAAATAGCCTGCAAGCTTCAGTGAGACTCCAAATAGCCTGCAAGCTTCAGTGAGACTCCACATAGCCTGCAAGCTTCAGTGAGACTCCAAATAGCCTGCAAGCTTCAGTGAGACTCCAAATAGCCTGCAAGCTTCAGTGAGACTCCAAATAGCCTGCAAGCTTCAGTGAGACTCCAAATAGCCTGCAAGCTTCAGTGAGGCTCCAAATAGCCTGCAAGCTTCAGTGAGACTCCAAATAGCCTGCAAGCTTCAGTGAGTCTCCAAATAGCCTGCAAGCTTCAGTGAGTCTCCAAATAGCCTGCAAGCTTCAGTGAGACTCCAAATAGCCTGCAAGCTTCAGTGAGACTCCAAATAGCCTGCAAGCTTCAGTGAGTCTCCAAATAGCCTGCAAGCTTCAGTGAGACTCCAAATAGCCTGCAAGCTTCAGTGAGACTCCAAATAGCCTGCACGCTTCAGTGAGACTCCAACATATTGTCAGTGAGATGACCGTGAACCAAAATGGCTGAAACATGAGCTCTGCACATCATCTCCACATGGATAACAATTGTGCGAAGTATTTTTTTAATGGTCCTCCAGAGGTTAAAGACTTATGGAGCAGTCATAAATGACAAATGGACGGACAATGCCAAATCAATATCCCTCAGGGAATTCCAGTGGGGGATAATAAAACATCAAGCAGTAAATTTCGAAAAGGTAAATATTTTGGGTATTTACTATACAGGTATGTCGTGATAATGCCGTTTTTATCATGATATTCCATTTCTCGATAACAGGTAAATCACATAATTATTATCATAAAGTATTCAAACTCCAGTCCCTCAGCACCATAAGCCCTGGTTTATCCACTGAACATGAATTTAATCGAAAGCTAAAGCTTATTAAGATTATCTGGGTTCGAGCTCCGCTCAGACCGTGTTTCATTTATATGAAAAAGTTGGCAGTTTCTTACGGAGGTTGGTGCACCCAAGTACTGGTTAACCGCTGGAGCCTGCCCAGGAAAGATGTTGTTAGGTAAACTGCCCGCTGGCGATATAGCCCAAAAATGGTACTGATGCAGGCGTAAAACCCGAAATATAACATAATTTATTGAGATTATCTCCAAAATTTCGGCTGTATTTGACATTTGTAATGTGCTCGTCTCTCATGTGACATCACACGTTTGCCGTATATGACATGTATTGCTACTGGTATTAACATCCGGGCGAAATTTACAACTTCACCAATAATTGGTATCACTGCGTAAATAAAAGATGGAGGTCAGTGCTGTTGCTTTCACTTTGTTATTGATTCAGTTATGATTTATTTCTTACTAATTGATATTGCATACAGTAGAATAAATCCTAACATTTTCTCGTGACAAAGTTACAGTTTTTATCATCAAGTTAGGGGTCATTCTAGAGGGCAATGTGGGCGGAATAGTGGCCCTAGGGACCCTGACTTTTTTTTACAATTTTCATACAAAATTGTGTCCAGTAAGATACACTGGCCCATTATAAAGCACTTCTATTAAACTGTTCTATTTACTGGTCATACTGTGCATTTTAACCATATTTTGTTGACATTAATTAAATAACACCATTTAAGGACGCGATTGCGGCGCTTTCTAACTTCTCCCAAAAAAAGTTACAGTACAGCAACCTTGACCTTAATAATTATTTACACAGCCTCTTTTTGAAACACAAATACTCTGGTTATTGCTTATGTCACCGGTAATAGGTATGTATGCAGGAAACCTCTTGTGCGCCATATTATTTGGATAGCATCTCATTGCGTTTTTAGGAGTGTGGGGAGTTAATGAATTTAGCCACCCTGATTTTGAAGACTAGCATCACTATGGACGTTGTTACAGTGTCATTGGCAACCTGCTTGGTGACGCCGGGTTCTATAAAGGAGTAAATACGGTATGTACCATTTTGTTCTGCTTTAATGTCGGCAGCTGTATGTGTAGGGTCAAGGGCTGACACGCCCGGCAGGAAGAGATGGTCTGTGAGGTTTATCCCAGCAGAGCCCATGGATACTGATGGAATAGTGAACACTGATGACTGCGTCGCCAGGGGTGACTGGGTGGTCGTTGCCGATAGCATGACATCCTGTAAATAGTTCAAACAGAACGTTCATGTAACACATAAGGCCGAGACAGCTATATTTATAACAACAGTATGATACAATTAATAACCCTTACTCTCAACAGTTCACATAATGGAACTCTAAATTTGATTTAAACACAACTCAACAGTACTTCCCAGTTACTGTGCTCTATTCCCAGTTACTGTGCTCTATTCCCAGTTACTGTGCTCTATTCCCAGTTACTGTGCTCTATTCCCAGTTACTGTGCTCTATTCCCAGTTACTGTGCTCTATTCCCAGTTACTGTGCTCTATTCCCAGTTACTGTGCTCTATTCCCAGTTACTGTGCTCTATTCCCAGTTACTGTGCTCTATTCCCAGTTACTGTGCTCTATTCCCAGTTACTGTACTCTATTCCCAGTTACTGTGCTCTATTCCCAGTTACTGTGCTCTATTATCATGCTCTATTCCCAGTTACTGTGCTCTATTATCATGCTCTATTCCCAGTTACTGTACTCTATTCCCAGTTACTGTGCTCTATTCCCAGTTACTGTGCTCTATTATCGTGCTCTATTCCCAGTTACTGTGCTCTATTCCCAGTTACTGTGCTCTATTATCGTGCTCTATTCCCAGTTACTGTGCTCTATTATCGTGCTCTATTCCCAGTTACTGTGCTCTATTATCGTGCTCTATTCCCAGTTACTGTGCTCTATTCCCAGTTACTGTGCTCTATTATCGTGCTCTATCCCAGTTACTGTGCTCTATTATCGTGCTCTATTCTCAGTTACTGTGCTCTATTCCCAGTTACTGTGCTCTATTCTCAGTTACTGTGCTCTATTCCCAGTTACTGTGCTCTATTCCCAGTTACTGTGCTCTATTCCCAGTTACTGTGCTCTATTATCGTGCTCTATTCCCAGTTACTGTGCTCTATTATCGTGCTCTATTCCCAGTTACTGTGCTCTATTATCGTGCTCTATTCCCAGTTACTGTGCTCTATTCTCAGTTACTGTGCTCTATTCCCAGTTACTGTGCTCTATTCCCAGTTACTGTGCTCTATTCCCAGTTACTGTGCTCTATTCCCAGTTACTGTGCTCTATTCCCAGTTACTGTGCTCTATTCCCAGTTACTGTGCTCTATTTCCAGTTACTGTGCTCTATTCCCAGTTACTGTGCTCTATTCCCAGTTACTGTGCTCTATTTCCAGTTACTGTGCTCTATTTCCAGTTACTGTGCTCTATTTCCAGTTACTGTGCTCTATTCCCAGTTACTGTGCTCTATTTCCAGTTACTGTGCTCTATTCCCAGTTACTGTGCTCTATTCCCAGTTACTGTGCTCTATTATCGTGCTCTATTCCCAGTTACTGTGCTCTATTTCCAGTTACTGTGCTCTATTCCCAGTTACTGTGCTCTATTCCCAGTTACTGTGCTCTATTCCCAGTTACTGTGCTCTATTCCCAGTTACTGTGCTCTATTCCCAGTTACTGTGCTCTATTCCCAGTTACTGTGCTCTATTCCCAGTTACTGTGCTCTATTCCCAGTTACTGTGCTCTATTCCCAGTTACTGTGCTCTATTCCCAGTTACTGTGCTCTATTATCGTGCTCTATTCCGTTACTGTGCTCTATTATCGTGCTCTATTCCCAGTTACTGTGCTCTATTATCGTGCTCTATTCCCAGTTACTGTGCTCTATTATCGTGCTCTATTCCCAGTTACTGTGCTCTATTATCGTGCTCTATTCTCAGTTACTGTGCTCTATTCCCAGTTACTGTGCTCTATTATCGTGCTCTATTCCCAGTTACTGTGCTCTATTATCGTGCTCTATTCCCAGTTACTGTGCTCTATTATCGTGCTCTATTCCCAGTTACTGTGCTCTATTCCCAGTTACTGTGCTCTATTCCCAGTTACTGTGCTCTATTCCCAGTTACTGTGCTCTATTCCCAGTTACTGTGCTCTATTCCCAGTTACTGTGCTCTATTATCGTGCTCTATTCCCAGTTACTGTGCTCTATTCCCAGTTACTGTGCTCTATTCCCAGTTACTGTGCTCTATTCCCAGTTACTGTGCTCTATTATCGTGCTCTATTCCCAGTTACTGTGCTCTATTCCCAGTTACTGTGCTCTATTCCCAGTTACTGTGCTCTATTTCCAGTTACTGTGCTCTATTCCCAGTTACTGTGCTCTATTTCCAGTTACTGTGCTCTATTTCCAGTTACTGTGCTCTATTCCCAGTTACTGTGCTCTATCCCAGTTACTGTGCTCTATTATCGTGCTCTATTCCCAGTTACTGTGCTCTATTATCGTGCTCTATTCCCAGTTACTGTGCTCTATTATCATGCTCTATTCCCAGTTACTGTGCTCTATTATCATGCTCTATTCCCAGTTACTGTGCTCTATTCCCAGTTACTGTGCTCTATTCCCAGTTATCATGCTCTATTCCCAGTTACTGTGCTCTATTTCCAGTTACTGTGCTCTATTCCCAGTTACTGTGCTCTATTTCCAGTTACTGTGCTCTATTTCCAGTTACTGTGCTCTATTCCCAGTTACTGTGCTCTATTATCGTGCTCTATTCCCAGTTACTGTGCTCTATTATCGTGCTCTATTCCCAGTTACTGTGCTCTATTATCGTGCTCTATTCTCAGTTACTGTGCTCTATTCCCAGTTACTGTGCTCTATTCCCAGTTACTGTGCTCTATTCCCAGTTACTGTGCTCTATTCCCAGTTATCATGCTCTATTCCCAGTTACTGTGCTCTATTTCCAGTTACTGTGCTCTATTCCCAGTTACTGTGCTCTATTTCCAGTTACTGTGCTCTATTTCCAGTTACTGTGCTCTATTCCCAGTTACTGTGCTCTATTATCGTGCTCTATTCCCAGTTACTGTGCTCTATTATCGTGCTCTATTCCCAGTTACTGTGCTCTATTATCGTGCTCTATTCTCAGTTACTGTGCTCTATTCCCAGTTACTGTGCTCTATTATCGTGCTCTATTCCCAGTTACTGTGCTCTATTCCCAGTTACTGTGCTCTATTCCCAGTTACTGTGCTCTATTCCCAGTTACTGTGCTCTATTCCCAGTTACTGTGCTCTATTCCCAGTTACTGTGCTCTATTCCCAGTTACTGTGCTCTATTCCCAGTTACTGTGCTCTATTATCATGCTCTATTCCCAGTTACTGTGCTCTATTCTCAGTTACTGTGCTCTATTCCCAGTTACTGTGCTCTATTCCCAGTTACTGTGCTCTATTCCCAGTTACTGTGCTCTATTCCCAGTTATCATGCTCTATTCCCAGTTACTGTGCTCTATTTCCAGTTACTGTGCTCTATTCCCAGTTACTGTGCTCTATTTCCAGTTACTGTGCTCTATTCCCAGTTACTGTGCTCTATTATCGTGCTCTATTCCCAGTTACTGTGCTCTATTCCCAGTTACTGTGCTCTATTCCCAGTTACTGTGCTCTATTATCGTGCTCTATTCCCAGTTACTGTGCTCTATTTCCAGTTACTGTGCTCTATTATCGTGCTCTATTCCCAGTTACTGTGCTCTATTATCGTGCTCTATTCCCAGTTACTGTGCTCTATTCCCAGTTACTGTGCTCTATTATCGTGCTCTATTCCCAGTTACTGTGCTCTATTCCCAGTTACTGTGCTCTATTATCGTGCTCTATTTCCAGTTACTGTGCTCTATTCCCAGTTACTGTGCTCTATTTCCAGTTACTGTGCTCTATTCCCAGTTACTGTGCTCTATTATCGTGCTCTATTCCCAGTTACTGTGCTCTATTCCCAGTTACTGTGCTCTATTCCCAGTTACTGTGCTCTATTCCCAGTTACTGTGCTCTATTATCGTGCTCTATTCCCAGTTACTGTGCTCTATTTCCAGTTACTGTGCTCTATTATCGTGCTCTATTCCCAGTTACTGTGCTCTATTATCGTGCTCTATTCCCAGTTACTGTGCTCTATTCCCAGTTACTGTGCTCTATTATCGTGCTCTATTCCCAGTTACTGTGCTCTATTCCCAGTTACTGTGCTCTATTATCGTGCTCTATTCCCAGTTACTGTGCTCTATTCCCAGTTACTGTGCTCTATTCCCAGTTACTGTGCTCTATTATCGTGCTCTATTCCCAGTTACTGTGCTCTATTCCCAGTTACTGTGCTCTATTCCCAGTTACTGTGCTCTATTCCCAGTTACTGTGCTCTATTCCCAGTTACTGTGCTCTATTCCCAGTTACTGTGCTCTATTCCCAGTTACTGTGCTCTATTCCCAGTTATCATGCTCTATTCCCAGTTACTGTGCTCTATTCCCAGTTACTGTGCTCTATTCCCAGTTACTGTGCTCTATTCCCAGTTACTGTGCTCTATTCCCAGTTACTGTGCTCTATTCCCAGTTACTGTGCTCTATTCCCAGTTACTGTGCTCTATTCCCAGTTACTGTGCTCTATTATCGTGCTCTATTCCCAGTTACTGTGCTCTATTATCGTGCTCTATTCCCAGTTACTGTGCTCTATTATCGTGCTCTATTCCCAGTTACTGTGCTCTATTATCGTGCTCTATTCCCAGTTACTGTGCTCTATTATCGTGCTCTATTCTCAGTTACTGTGCTCTATTCCCAGTTACTGTGCTCTATTATCGTGCTCTATTCCCAGTTACTGTGCTCTATTATCGTGCTCTATTCCCAGTTACTGTGCTCTATTATCGTGCTCTATTCCCAGTTACTGTGCTCTATTCCCATTACTGTGCTCTATTCCCAGTTACTGTGCTCTATTCCCAGTTACTGTGCTCTATTCCCAGTTACTGTGCTCTATTATCGTGCTCTATTCCCAGTTACTGTGCTCTATTCCCAGTTACTGTGCTCTATTCCCAGTTACTGTGCTCTATTCCCAGTTACTGTGCTCTATTATCGTGCTCTATTCCAGTTACTGTGCTCTATTCCCAGTTACTGTGCTCTATTCCCAGTTACTGTGCTCTATTCCCAGTTACTGTGCTCTATTTCCAGTTACTGTGCTCTATTCCCAGTTACTGTGCTCTATTTCCAGTTACTGTGCTCTATTTCCAGTTACTGTGCTCTATTCCCAGTTACTGTGCTCTATTATCGTGCTCTATTCCCAGTTACTGTGCTCTATTATCGTGCTCTATTCCCAGTTACTGTGCTCTATTATCGTGCTCTATTCTCAGTTACTGTGCTCTATTCCCAGTTACTGTGCTCTATTCCCAGTTACTGTGCTCTATTCCCAGTTACTGTGCTCTATTCCCAGTTATCATGCTCTATTCCCAGTTACTGTGCTCTATTTCCAGTTACTGTGCTCTATTCCCAGTTACTGTGCTCTATTTCCAGTTACTGTGCTCTATTTCCAGTTACTGTGCTCTATTCCCAGTTACTGTGCTCTATTATCGTGCTCTATTCCCAGTTACTGTGCTCTATTATCGTGCTCTATTCCCAGTTACTGTGCTCTATTATCGTGCTCTATTCTCAGTTACTGTGCTCTATTCCCAGTTACTGTGCTCTATTCCCAGTTACTGTGCTCTATTCCCAGTTACTGTGCTCTATTCCCAGTTATCATGCTCTATTCCCAGTTACTGTGCTCTATTTCCAGTTACTGTGCTCTATTCCCAGTTACTGTGCTCTATTTCCAGTTACTGTGCTCTATTTCCAGTTACTGTGCTCTATTCCCAGTTACTGTGCTCTATTCCCAGTTACTGTGCTCTATTTCCAGTTACTGTGCTCTATTATCGTGCTCTATTCCCAGTTACTGTGCTCTATTCCCAGTTACTGTGCTCTATTATCGTGC
>JABXNX010002067.1:0-10391 GCA_014843695.1 Archivesica marissinica | reverse complement strand
TTGTGTGTGTGCCATATGTACTGAGAGTAATTGTAATTAGGACATGTCATATGTACTGAGAGTAATTAGGACATGAAATATGTACTGAGGGTAATTAGGACATGTCATATGTACTGAGAGTAATTAGGACATGTCATATGTACTGAGAGTAATTAGGACATGCCATATGTACTGAGAGTAATTAGGACATGTCATATGTACTGAGAGTAATTAGGACATGTCATATGTACTGAGAGTAATTAGGACATGTCATATGTACTGAGGGTAATTAGGACATGCCACATGTACTGAGAGTAATTAGGACATGCCATATGTACTGCGAGTAATTAGGACATGTCATATGTACTGAGAGTAATTAGGACATGTCATATGTACTGAGGGTAATTAGGACATGCCACATGTACTGAGAGTAATGAGGAGATGTCATATGTACTGAGAGTAATTAGGACATGTCATATGTACTGAGAGTAATTAGGACATGTCATATGTACGAGTAATTAGGACATGTCATTTGTACTAGGAGTAATTAGGACATGCCATATGTACTAGGAGTAATTAGGACATGCCATATGTACTAGGAGATATTAGGACATGCCATATGTATTGAGAGTAATTAGGACATGTCATATGTACTGAGAGTAATTAGGACATGACATATGTACTAAAAGTTTATACAAATTTGTTTTAGCTCGATTGCGAAACAAGTTCTTACAACTTATATAAATCACTCTCGAGACCTCATTCCTGATGGAATCCATCGCCACGAGGGAGAGAGAAGAGGCAATGTGGAATTAAATGCCTTGCCTAAGGGCACAATCGTAACGGCTCCAGTGGGGCTCGAACTCCGGACCTTTCGCACCTGAAGCGAACGCGCATCCACTGCGCTATCACGACTTCCTGACATATGTACTGAGGGTAATTAGGACATGTCATATGTACTGAGAGTAATTAGGAGATGTCATATATACTGAGGGTAATTAGGACATGTCATATGTACTGAAAGTAATTAGGAGATGTCATATATACTGAGGGTAATTAGGACATGTCATATATACTGAGGGTAATTAGGACATGTCATATGTACTGAGAGTAATTAGGAGATGTCATATATACTGAGGGTAATTAGGACATGTCATATGTACTGAGAGTAATTAGGACATGCCATATGTACTGCGAGTAATTAGGACATGTCATATGTACTGAGTGTAATTAGGACATGACATATGTACTAGGAGTAAATAGGATATGCCATATGTACTGAGAGTAATTAGGACATGTCATATGTAATGAGAGTAATTAGGACATGCCAAATGTACTGAGAGTAATTAGGACATGTCATATGTACGAGTAATTAGGACATGTCATTTGTACTAGGAGTAATTAGGACATGCCATATGTACTAGGAGTAATTAGGACATGCCATATGTACTAGGAGATATTAGGACATGCCATATGTATTGAGAGTAATTAGGACATGTCATATGTACTGAGAGTAATTAGGACATGACATATGTACTAAAAGTTTATACAAATTTGTTTTAGCTCGATTGCGAAACAAGTTCTTACAACTTATATAAATCACTCTCGAGACCTCATTCCTGATGGAATCCATCGCCACGAGGGAGAGAGAAGAGGCAATGTGGAATTCAAATGCCTTGCCTAAGGGCACAATCGTAACGGCTCCAGTGGGGCTCGAACTCCGGACCTTTCGCACCTGAAGCGAACGCGCATCCACTGCGCTATCACGACTTCCTGACATATGTACTGAGGGTAATTAGGACATGTCATATGTACTGAGAGTAATTAGGAGATGTCATATATACTGAGGGTAATTAGGACATGTCATATGTACTGAAAGTAATTAGGAGATGTCATATATACTGAGGGTAATTAGGACATGTCATATATACTGAGGGTAATTAGGACATGTCATATGTACTGAGAGTAATTAGGAGATGTCATATATACTGAGGGTAATTAGGACATGTCATATGTACTGAGAGTAATTAGGACATGCCATATGTACTGCGAGTAATTAGGACATGTCATATGTACTGAGTGTAATTAGGACATGACATATGTACTAGGAGTAAATAGGATATGCCATATGTACTGAGAGTAATTAGGACATGTCATATGTAATGAGAGTAATTAGGACATGCCAAATGTACTGAGAGTAATTAGGACATGTCATATGTACGAGTAATTAGGACATGTCATTTGTACTAGGAGTAATTAGGACATGCCATATGTACTAGGAGTAATTAGGACATGCCATATGTACTAGGAGATATTAGGACATGCCATATGTATTGAGAGTAATTAGGACATGTCATATGTACTGAGAGTAATTAGGACATGACATATGTACTAAAAGTTTATACAAATTTGTTTTAGCTCGATTGCGAAACAAGTTCTTACAACTTATATAAATCACTCTCGAGACCTCATTCCTGATGGAATCCATCGCCACGAGGGAGAGAGAAGAGGCAATGTGGAATTCAAATGCCTTGCCTAAGGGCACAATCGTAACGGCTCCAGTGGGGCTCGAACTCCGGACCTTTCGCACCTGAAGCGAACGCGCATCCACTGCGCTATCACGACTTCCTGACATATGTACTGAGGGTAATTAGGACATGTCATATGTACTGAGAGTAATTAGGAGATGTCATATATACTGAGGGTAATTAGGACATGTCATATGTACTGAAAGTAATTAGGAGATGTCATATATACTGAGGGTAATTAGGACATGTCATATATACTGAGGGTAATTAGGACATGTCATATGTACTGAGAGTAATTAGGAGATGTCATATATACTGAGGGTAATTAGGACATGTCATATGTACTGAGAGTAATTAGGACATGCCATATGTACTGCGAGTAATTAGGACATGTCATATGTACTGAGTGTAATTAGGACATGACATATGTACTAGGAGTAAATAGGATATGCCATATGTACTGAGAGTAATTAGGACATGTCATATGTAATGAGAGTAATTAGGACATGCCAAATGTACTGAGAGTAATTAGGACATGTCATATGTACGAGTAATTAGGACATGTCATTTGTACTAGGAGTAATTAGGACATGCCATATGTACTAGGGTAATTAGGACATGCATATGTACTGAGATTAGGAATGCATATATAAAAACAAAACAAGTAATTAGGAGATGTCATATATACTGAGGGTAATTAGGACATGTCATATATACTGAGGGTAATTAGGACATGTCATATGTACTGAGAAAAAACAAACAGTAATTAGGACATGTCATATGTACTGAGAGTAATTAGGACATGCCATATGTACTAGGAGTAATTAGGACATGCCATATGTACTGAGAGTAATTAGGACATGTCATATGTAATGAGAGTAAATAGGAAAAACTGAGAAAAACAGACATGCCAAATGTACTGAGAGTAATTAGGACATGTCATATGTACGAGTAATTAGGACATGTCATTGTACTAGGAGTAATTAGGACATGCCATATGTATAGGAGTAATTAGGACATGCATATGTACTAGGAGATATTAGGAAGCCATATGTATTGAGAGTAATTAGGACATGTCAATGTACTGAGAGTAATTAGGACATGACATATGTACTAAAAGTTTATACAAATTTGTTTTAGCTCGATTGCGAAACAAGTTCTTACAACTTATATAAATCACTCTCGAGACCTCATTCCTGATGGAATCCATCGCCACGAGGGAGAGAGAAGAGGCAATGTGGAATTTAAATGCCTTGCCTAAGGGCACAATCGTAACGGCTCCAGTGGGGCTCGAACTCCGGACCTTTCGCACCTGAAGCGAACGCGCATCCACTGCGCTATCACGACTTCCTGACATATGTACTGAGGGTAATTAGGACATGTCATATGTACTGAGAGTAATTAGGAGATGTCATATATACTGAGGGTAATTAGGACATGTCATATGTACTGAAAGTAATTAGGAGATGTCATATATACTGAGGGTAATTAGGACATGTCATATATACTGAGGGTAATTAGGACATGTCATATGTACTGAGAGTAATTAGGAGATGTCATATATACTGAGGGTAATTAGGACATGTCATATGTACTGAGAGTAATTAGGACATGCCATATGTACTGCGAGTAATTAGGACATGTCATATGTACTGAGTGTAATTAGGACATGACATATGTACTAGGAGTAAATAGGATATGCCATATGTACTGAGAGTAATTAGGACATGTCATATGTAATGAGAGTAATTAGGACATGCCAAATGTACTGAGAGTAATTAGGACATGTCATATGTACGAGTAATTAGGACATGTCATTTGTACTAGGAGTAATTAGGACATGCCATATGTACTAGGAGTAATTAGGACATGCCATATGTACTAGGAGATATTAGGACATGCCATATGTATTGAGAGTAATTAGGACATGTCATATGTACTGAGAGTAATTAGGACATGACATATGTACTAAAAGTTTATACAAATTTGTTTTAGCTCGATTGCGAAACAAGTTCTTACAACTTATATAAATCACTCTCGAGACCTCATTCCTGATGGAATCCATCGCCACGAGGGAGAGAGAAGAGGCAATGTGGAATTCAAATGCCTTGCCTAAGGGCACAATCGTAACGGCTCCAGTGGGGCTCGAACTCCGGACCTTTCGCACCTGAAGCGAACGCGCATCCACTGCGCTATCACGACTTCCTGACATATGTACTGAGGGTAATTAGGACATGTCATATGTACTGAGAGTAATTAGGAGATGTCATATATACTGAGGGTAATTAGGACATGTCATATGTACTGAAAGTAATTAGGAGATGTCATATATACTGAGGGTAATTAGGACATGTCATATATACTGAGGGTAATTAGGACATGTCATATGTACTGAGAGTAATTAGGAGATGTCATATATACTGAGGGTAATTAGGACATGTCATATGTACTGAGAGTAATTAGGACATCTGATATTTACTGAGAGTAATTAGGACATGTCATATGTACTGAGAGTAATTAGGACATGTTATATGTACTGAGTGTAATTAGGACATGCCATATATACTAGGAGTAATTAGGACATGTCATATGTACCGAGAGTAATTAGGACATGTCATATGTACTGAGGGTAAATAGGACATCTGATATGTACTGAGAGTAATTAGGACATGTCATATGTACTGAGGGTAATTAGGACATGCCATATATACTAGGAGTAATTAGGACATGCCATATGTACTGAGACTAATTAGGACATGTCACATGTACAGAGAGTAATTAGGACATGTCATATGTACTGAGGACAATTAGGACATGCCATATGTACTGAGAGTAATTAGGACATGTCACATGTACAGAGAGTAATTAGGACATGACATATGTACTGAGAGTAATTAGGACATAACATATGTACTGAGAGTAATTAGGACATGTCATATGTACCGAGAGTAATTAGGACATGTCATATGTACTGAGGGCAATTAGGACATCTGATATGTACTGAGAGTAATTAGGACATGCCATATGTACTAGGAGTAATTAGGACATGCCATATGTATTGAGAGTAATTAGGATATGTCATATGTACTGAGGGCAATTAGGACATCTGATATGTACTGAGAGCAAATAGGACATGTCATATGTACTGAGAGTAATTAGGACATGTCATATGTACTGAGAGTAATTAGGACATGTCATATGTACTGAGAGTAATTAGGACATGTCATATGTACTGAGAGTAATTAGGACATCTCATATGTACAGCGGATTAGGACATGCCATATGTACTGAGAGTAATTAGGACATGCCATATGTACTGAGGGTAATTAGGACATGTCACATGTACAGAGAGTAATTAGGACATGACATATGTACTGAGAGTAATTAGGACATGACATATGTACTGAGAGTAATTAGGACATGTCATATGTACCGAGAGTAATTAGGACATGTCATATGTACTGAGAGTAATTAGGACATGTCATATGTACTGAGGGTAATTAGGACATGCCATATATACTTGGAGTAATTAGGACATGTCATATGTACCGAGAGTAATTAGGACATGTCATATGTATTGAGGGTAATTAGGACATCTGATATGTACTGAGAGTAATTAGGACATGTCATATGTACTGAGGGTAATTAGGACATGCCATATATACTAGGAGTAATTAGGACATGCCATATGTACTGAGAGTAATTAGGACATGTCGCATGTACAGAGGGTAATTAGGACATGACATATGTACTGAGAGTAATTAGGACATGACATATGTACTGAGAGTAATTAGGACATGACATATGCACTGAGAGTAATTAGGACATGACATATGTACTGAGAGTAATTAGGACATGACATATGTACTGAGAGTAATTAGGACATGACATATGTACTGAGAGTAATTAGGACATGACATATGTACTGAGAGTAATTAGGACATGTCATATGTACCGAGAGTAATTAGGACATGTCATATGTACTGAGGGCAATTAGGACATCTGATATGTACTGAGAGCAATTAGGACATGTCATATGTACTGAGAGTAATTAGGACATGTCATATGTACTGAGAGTAATTAGGACATGTCATATGTACTGAGAGTAATTAGGACATGTCATATGTACTGAGAGTAATTAGGACATCTCATATGTACTGAGAGTAATTAGGACATGTCATATGTACTGCGGATTAGGACATGCCATATGTACTGAGAGTAATTAGGACATGCCATATGTACTGAGAGTAATTAGGACATGTCATATGTACTGAGAGTAATTAGGACATGTCATATGTACTGAGAGTAATTAGGACATGCCATATGTACTGAGAGTAATTAGGACATGTAATATGTATTGAGGGTAATTAGAACATTCTACATGTACTGAGCGTAATTAGGACATGAGATATGTATTGAGATTAATTAGGACATGTCATATGTACTGAGAGTAATTAGGAGATGTCATATGTACTGAGAGTAATTAGGACATGTCATATGTACTGAGGGTAATTAGGACATGCCATATATACTAGGAGTAATTAGGACATGTCATATGTACCGAGAGTAATTAGGACATGTCATATGTACTGGAGGTAATTAGGACATCTGATATGTACTGAGAGTAAGTAGGACATGTCACATGTACAGAGGGTAATAAGGACATGACATATGTACTGAGAGTAATTAGGACATGACATATGTACTGAGAGTAATTAGGACATGTCATATGTACCGAGAGTAATTAGGACATGTCGTATGTACTGAGGGCAATTAGGACATCTGATATGTACTGAGAGTAATTAGGACATGCCATATGTACTGAGAGTAATTAGGACATGTCATATGTACTGAGTGTAATTAGGACATGTCATATGTACTGAGAGTAATTAGGACATCTCATATGGACTGAGAGTAATTAGGACATGCCATATGTACTGAGAGTAATTAGGACATGTCATATGTACTGAGAGTAATTAGGACATGTCATATGTACTGAGAGTAATTAGGACATGTCATATGTACTGAGAGTAATTAGGACATGTCATATGTACTGAGGGCAATTAGGACATCTGATATGTACTGAGAGCAATTAGGACATGTCATATGTACTGAGAGTAATTAGAACATGTCATATGTACTGAGAGTAATTAGGAGATGTCATATATACTGAGGGTAATTAGGACATATCATATGTACTGAGAGTAATTAGGACATGTCATATGTACTGAGAGTAATTAGGACATCTCATATGGACTGAGAGTAATTAGGACATGTCATATGTACTGAGAGTAATTAGGACATGCCATATGTACTGAGAGTAATTAGGACATGTCATATGTACTGAGAGTAATTAGGACATGTCATATGTACTGAGAGTAATTAGGAGATGTCATATATACTGAGGGTAATTAGGACATGTCATATGTACTGAGAGTAATTAGGACATCTGATATGTACTGAGAGTAATTAGGACATGTCATATGTACTGAGAGTAATTAGGACATGTCATATGTACTGAGAGTAATTAGGACATGTCATATGTACTGAGAGTAATTAGGAGATGTCATATGTACTGAGAGTAATTAGGAGATGCCATATGTACTGAGAGTAATTAGGACATACCATATGTACTGAGAGTAATTAGGACATGTCATATGTACTGAGAGTAATTAGGACATGACATATGTACTGAGGGTAATTAGGACATGTCATATATACTGAGGGTAATTAAGTCATGTCATATATACTGAGAGTAATTAGTAGATGTCATATATACTGAGGGTAATTAGGACATGTCATATGTACTGAAGGTAATTAGGAGATGTCATATATACTGAGGGTAATTAGGACATGTCATATGTACTGAGAGTAATTAGGACATCTGATATGTACTGAGAGTAATTAGGACATCTGATATGTACAGAGGGTAATTAGGACATGACATATGTACTGAGAGTAATTAGGACATGACATATGTACTGAGAGTAATTAGGACATGTCATATGTACCGAAAGTAATTAGGACATGTCATATGTACTGAGGGCAATTAGGACATCTGATATGTACAGAGAGTAATTAGGACATGCCATATGTACTGAGAGTAATTAGGACATGTCATATGTACTGAGAGTAATTAGGACATGTCATATGTACTGAGAGTAATTAGGACATGCCATATGTACTGAGAGTAATTAGGACATGTAATATGTATTGAGGGTAATTAGAACATTCTACATGTACTGAGCGTAATTAGGACATGAGATATGTATTGAGATTAATTAGGACATGTCATATGTACTGAGAGTAATTAGGAGATGTCATATGTACTGAGAGTAATTAGGACATGTCATATGTACTGAGGGTAATTAGGACATGCCATATATACTAGGAGTAATTAGGACATGTCATATGTACCGAGAGTAATTAGGACATGTCATATGTACTGGAGGTAATTAGGACATCTGATATGTACTGAGAGTAAGTAGGACATGTCACATGTACAGAGGGTAATAAGGACATGACATATGTACTGAGAGTAATTAGGACATGCAATATGTACTGAGAGTAATTAGGACATGTCATATGTACTGAGAGTAATTAGGACATGACATATGTACTGAGGGTAATTAGGACATGTCATATATGCTGAGGGTAATTAGGACATGTCATATGTACTGAGAGTAATTAGGACATCTCATATGTACTGAGAGTAATTAGGAGATGTCATATAATATACTGAGGGTAATTAGGACATGTCATATATACTGAGAGTAATTATGAGATGTCATATATACTGAGGGTAATTAGGACATGTCATATGTACTGAGAGTAATTAGGACATGTCATATGTACTGAGGGTAATTAGGACATGCCATATATACTAGGAGTAATTAGGACATGTCATATGTACCAAGAGTAATTAGGACATGTCATATGTACTGAGGCTAATTAGGACATCTGATATGTACTGAGAGTAATTAGGACATGTCATATGTACTGAGGGTAATTAGGACATGCCATATATACTAGGAGTAATTAGGACATGCCATATGTACTGAGAGTAATTAGGACATGTCACATGTACAGAGAGTAATTAGGACATGACATATGTACTGAGAGTAATTAGGACATGACATATGTACTGAGAGTAATTAGGACATGTCATATGTACCGAGAGTAATTAGGACATGTCATATGTACTGAGAGTAATTAGGACATGTCATATGTACTGAGGGTAATTAGGACATGCCATATATACTTGGAGTAATTAGGACATGTCATATGTACCGAGAGTAATTAGGACATGTCATATGTATTGAGGGTAATTAGGACATCTGATATGTACTGAGAGTAATTAGGACATGTCATATGTACTGCGGATTAGGACATGCCATATGTACTGAGAGTAATTAGGACATGCCATATGTACTGAGAGTAATTAGGACATGTCATATGTACTGAGAGTAATTAGGACATGTCATATGTACTGAGAGTAATTAGGACATGCCATATGTACTGAGAGTAATTAGGACATGTAATATGTATTGAGGGTAATTAGAACATTCTACATGTACTGAGCGTAATTAGGACATGAGATATGTATTGAGATTAATTAGGACATGTCATATGTACTGAGAGTAATTATGAGATGTCATATGTACTGAGAGTAATTAGGACATGTCATATGTACTGAGGGTAATTAGGACATGCCATATATACTAGGAGTAATTAGGACATGTCATATGTACCGAGAGTAATTAGGACATGTCATATGTACTGGAGTAATTAGGACATCTGATATGTACTGAGAGTAATTAGGACATGTCACATGTACAGAGAGTAATAAGGACATGACATATGTACTGATAGAAATTAGGACAT
>JABXNX010002066.1:0-10392 GCA_014843695.1 Archivesica marissinica | reverse complement strand
TGGATGTCTACACACTAGTATGTAGTGCTACGCTGACACATCGCTAACGTAAACACCTAACTACCAAGCTATGGATGTCTACAAACTAGTATGTAGTGCTACGCTGACGCATCGCTAACGTAAACACCTAACTACCAAGCTATGGATGTCTACACACTAGTATGTAGTGCTACGCTGACACATCGCTAACGTAAACACCTAACTACCAAGCTATGGATGTCTACACACTAGTATGTAGTGCTACGCTGACACATCGCTAACGTAAACACCTAACTACCAAGCTAGAGATGTCTACACACTAGTATGTAGTGCTACGCTGACACATCGCTAACGTAAACATCTAACTACCAAGCTAGAGATGTCTACACACTAGTATGTAGTGCTACGCTGACACATCGCTAACGTAAACACCTAACTACCAAGCTAGAGATGTCTACACACTAGTATGTAGTGCTACGCTGAAACATCGCTAACGTAAACACCTAACTACCAAGCTAGAGATGTCTACACACTAGTATGTAGTGCTACGCTGACACATCGCTAACGTAAACACCTAACTACCAAGCTAGTGATGTCTACACACTAGTATGTAGTGCTACGCTGACACATCGCTAACGTAAACACCTAACTACCAAGCTAGTGATGTCTACACACTAGTATGTAGTGCTACGCTGAAACATCGCTAACGTAAACACCTAACTACCAAGCTAGAGATGTCTACACACTAGTATGTAGTGCTACGCTGACACATCGCTAACGTAAACACCTAACTACCAAGCTATGGATGTCTACACACTAGTATGTAGTGCTACGCTGACACATCGCTAACGTAAACACCTAACTACCAAGCTAGAGATGTCTACACACTAGTATGTAGTGCTACGCTGACACATCGCTAACGTAAACACCTAACTACCAAGCTATGGATGTCTACACACTAGTATGTAGTGCTACGCTGACACATCGCTAACGTAAACACCTAACTACCAAGCTAGGATGTCTACACACTAGTATGTAGTGCTACGCTGACACATCGCTAACGTAAACACCTAACTACCAAGCTAGAGATGTCTACACACTAGTATGTAGTGCTACGCTGACACATCGCTAACGTAAACACCTAACTACCAAGCTAGAGATGTCTACACACTAGTATGTAGTGCTACGCTGACACATCGCTAACGTAAACACCTAACTACCAAGCTAGAGATGTCTACACACTAGTATGTAGTGCTACGCTGACACATCGCTAACGTAAACACCTAACTACCAAGCTAGAGATGTCTACACACTAGTATGTAGTGCTACGCTGACACATCGCTAACGTAAACACCTAACTACCAAGCTAGAGATGTCTACACACTAGTATGTAGTGCTACGCTGACACATCGCTAACGTAAACACCTAACTACCAAGCTAGGGATGTCTACACACTAGTATGTAGTGCTACGCTGACACATCGCTAACGTAAACACCTAACTACCAAGCTAGAGATGTCTACACACTAGTATGTAGTGCTACGCTGACACATCGCTAACGTAAACACCTAACTACCAAGCTAGAGATGTCTACACACTAGTATGTAGTGCTACGCTGACACATCGCTAACGTAAACACCTAACTACCAAGCTATGGATGTCTACACACTAGTATGTAGTGCTACGCTGACACATCGCTAACGTAAACACCTAACTACCAAGCTAGAGATGTCTACACACTAGTATGTAGTGCTACGCTGACACATCGCTAACGTAAACACCTAACTACCAAGCTAGAGATGTCTACACACTAGTATGTAGTGCTACGCTGACACATCGCTAACGTAAACACCTAACTACCAAGCTAGTGATGTCTACACTATATGTAGTGCTACCTGACACATCGCTAACGTAAACCTAACTACCAAGCTAGAGATGTCTACACACTAGTATGTAGTGCTACGCTGAAACATCGCTAACGTAAAACCTAACTACCAACTAGAGATGTCTACAAACTAGTATGTAGTGCTACGCTGACACATCGCTAACGTAAACACCTAACTACCAAGATAGATGTCTACACATTAGTATGTAGTGCTACGCTGACACATCGCTAACGTAAACACCTAACTACCAAGCTAGATGTCTACACACTAGTATGTAGTGCTACGCTGACGCATCGCTAACGTAAACATAACTACCAAGCAATGGATGTCTACACACTAGTATGTAGTGCTACGCTACCACATCGCTAACGTAAACACCTAACTACCAAGCTATGGATGTCTACACACTAGTATGTAGTGCTACGCTGAAATATCGCTAACGTAAACACCTAACTACCAAGCTAGAGATGTATACACACTAGCATGTAGTGCTACGCTGACACATCGCTAACGTAAACACCTAACTACCAAGCTAGTGATGTCTACACACTAGTATGTAGTGCTACGCTGACACATCGCTAATGTAAACATCTAACTACCAAGCTAGAGATGTCTACACACTAGTATGTAGTGCTACGATGAAACATCGCTAACGAAAACATCTAACTACCAAGCTATCGATGTCTACACACTAGTATGTAGTGCTACGCTGAAACATCGATAACGTAAACACCTAACTACCAAGCTAGTGATGTCTATACACTAGTATGTAGTGCTACGCTGACACATCGCAAACGTAAACACCTAACTGCCAAGCTATTAATGTATACAAACTAGTATGTAGTGCTACGCTGACGCATCGCTAACGTAAACACCTAACTACCAAGCTATGGATGTCTACACACTAGTATGTAGAGCTACACTGACACATCGCTAACGTATACATCTAACTACCAAGCTAGAGGTGTCTACACACTAGTATGTAGTGCTACGCTGACACATCGCTAACGTAAACACCTAACTACCAAGCTAGAGATGTCTACAAACTAGTATGTAGTGCAACGCTGAAACATCGCTAACATAAACACCTAACTACCAAGCTAGAGATGTACACACACTAGTATGTAGTGCTACACTGACACATCGCTAACGTAAACACATAATTACCAAGCTACAGATGTCTACACACTAGTATGTAGTGCTACGCTGAAACATCGATAAGGTAAACACCTAACTACCAAGCTAGTGATGTCTACACACTAATATGTAGTGCTACTCTGACACATCGCTAATGTAAACACCTAACTACCAAGTTAGAGATGTCTACACACTAGTATATAGTGCTACGCTGACACATCGCTAACGTAAAACCTAACTACCAAACTAGAGATGTCTACATACTAGTATGTAGTGCTAAGCTTAAACATCGTTAACGTAAACACCTAACTACCAAGCTAGTGATGTCTACACACTAGTATGTAGTGCTACGCTGACACATCGCTAACGTAAACATCTAACTACCAAGCTAGAGGTGTCTACACACTAGTATCTAGAGCTATGCTGACACATTGCTAACGTAAACATCTAACTACCAAGCTATGGATGTCTACAAACTAGTATGTAGTGCTACGCTGACACATCGCTAAGGTAAACACCTAACTACTAAGCTATGGATGTCTACAAACTAGTATGTAGTGCTACGCTGACGCATCGCTAACGTAAACACCTAACTACCAAGCTATGGATGTCTACACATTAGTATGTAGTGCTACGCTGACACATCGCTAACGTAAACACCTAACTACCAAGCTATGGATGTCTACACACTAGTATGTAGTGCTACGCTGACACATCTCTAACGTAAACATCTAACTACCAAGCTAGAGATGTCTACACACTAGTATGTAGTGCTACTCTGACACATCGCTAATGTAAACACCTAACTACTAAGCTAGAGATGTCTACACACTAGTATGTAGTGCTACGTTGAAACATCGCTAACGTAAACACCTAACTACCAAGCTAGAGATGTATACACACTAGTATGTAGTGCTACGCTGAAACATCGCTAACGTAAACACCTAACTACCAAGCTAGAGATGTATACACACTAGTATGTAGTGCTACGCTGACACATCGCTAACGTAAACACCTAACTACCAAGCTAGTGATGTCTACACACTAGTATGTAGTGCTACGCTGACACATCGCTAACGTAAACACCTAACTACCAAGCTAGAGATGTCTACACACTAGTATGTAGTGCTACGCTGAAACATCGCTAACGTAATCACCTAACTACCAAGCCAGAGATGTCTACAAATTAGTATGTAGTGCTACGCTGACACATCGCTAACGTAAACACCTAACTACCAAGCTATATATGTCTACACATTAGTATGTAGTGCTACGCTGACACATCGTTAACGTAAACACCTAACTACAAAGCTATGGATGTCTACAAACTAGTATGTAGTGCTACGCTGACGCATCGCTAGCGTAAACACCTAACTACCAAGAAATGGATGTCTACACACTAGTATGTAGTGCTACGCTACCACATCGCTAACGTAAACACCTAACTACCAAGCTATGGATGTCTACACACTAGTATGTAGTGCTACGCTGAAATATCGCTAACGTAAACACCTAACTACCAAGCTAGAGATGTATACACACTAGCATGTAGTGCTACGCTGACACATCGCTAACGTAAACACCTAACTACCAAGCTAGTGATGTCTACACACTAGTATGTAGTGCTACGCTGACACATCGCTAATGTAAACATCTAACTACCAAGCTAGAGATGTCTACACACTAGTATGTAGTGCTACGATGAAACATCGCTAACGAAAACATCTAACTACCAAGCTATCGATGTCTACACACTAGTATGTAGTGCTACGCTGAAACATCGATAACGTAAACACCTAACTACCAAGCTAGTGATGTCTATACACTAGTATGTAGTGCTACGCTGACACATCGCAAACGTAAACACCTAACTGCCAAGCTATTGATGTATACAAACTAGTATGTAGTGCTACGCTGACGCATCGCTAACGTAAACACCTAACTACCAAGCTATGGATGTCTACACACTAGTATGTAGAGCTACACTGACACATCGCTAACGTATACATCTAACTACCAAGCTAGAGGTGTCTACACACTAGTATGTAGTGCTACGCTGACACATCGCTAACGTAAACACCTAACTACCAAGCTAGAGATGTCTACACACTAGTATGTAGTGCAACGCTGAAACATCGCTAACATAAACACCTAACTACCAAGCTAGAGATGTATACACACTAGTATGTAGTGCTACACTGACACATCGCTAACGTAAACACATAATTACCAAGCTACAGATGTCTACACACTAGTATGTAGTGCTACGCTGAAACATCGATAAGGTAAACACCTAACTACCAAGCTAGTGATGTCTACACACTAATATGTAGTGCTACTCTGACACATCGCTAATGTAAACACCTAACTACCAAGTTAGAGATGTCTACACACTAGTATATAGTGCTACGCTGACACATCGCTAACGTAAAACCTAACTACCAAACTAGAGATGTCTACATACTAGTATGTAGTGCTACGCTGAAACATCGCTAACGTAAACACCTAACTACCAAGCTAGTGATGTCTACACACTAGTATGTAGTGCTACGCTGACACATCGCTAACGTAAACATCTAACTACCAAGCTAGAGATGTCTACACACTAGTATGTAGTGCTACGCTGACACATCGCTAACGTAAACACCTAACTACCAAGCTAGAGATGTCTACACACTAGTATGTAGTGCTACGCTGACACATCGCTAACGTAAACACCTAACTACCAAGCTATGGATGTCTACACACTAGTATGTAGTGCTACGCTGACACATCGCTAACGTAAACACCTAACTACCAAGCTATGGATGTCTACACACTAGTATGTAGTGCTACGCTGACACATCGCTAACGTAAACACCTAACTACCAAGCTATGGATGTCTACACACTAGTATGTAGTGCTACGCTGACACATCGCTAACGTAAACACCTAACTACCAAGCTAGAGATGTCTACACACTAGTATGTAGTGCTACGCTGACACATCGCTAACGTAAACACCTAACTACCAAGCTAGGGATGTCTACACACTAGTATGTAGTGCTACGCTGAAACATCGCTAACGTAAACACCTAACTACCAAGCTAGAGATGTCTACACACTAGTATGTAGTGCTACGCTGAAACATCGCTAACGTAAACACCTAACTACCAAGCTAGAGATGTATACCACTAGTATGTAGTGCTACGCTGACACATCGCTAACGTAAACACAACTACCAAGCTATGATGTCTACACACTAGTATGTAGTGCTACGCTGACACATCGCTAACGTAAACACCTAACTACCAAGCTAGAGATGTCTACACACTAGTATGTAGTGCTACGCTGAACATCGCTAACGTAATCACCTAACTACCAAGCCAGAGATGTCTACAAATTAGTATGTAGTGCTACGCTGACACATCGCTAACGTAAACACCTAACTACCAAGCTATATATGTCTACACATAGTATGTAGTGCTACGCTGACACATCGTTAACGTAAACACCTAACTACAAAGCTATGGATGTCTACAACTAGTATGTAGTGCTACGCTGACGCATCGCTAGCGTAAACACCTAACTACCAAGCAATGGATGTCTACACACTAGTATGTAGTGCTACGCTACCACATCGCTAACGTAAACACCTAACTACCAAGCTATGGATGTCTACACACTAGTATGTAGTGCTACGCTGAAATATCGCTAACGTAAACACCTAACTACCAAGCTAGAGATGTATACACACTAGCATGTAGTGCTACGCTGACACATCGCTAACGTAAACACCTAACTACCAAGCTAGTGATGTCTACACACTAGTATGTAGTGCTACGCTGACACATCGCTAATGTAAACATCTAACTACCAAGCTAGAGATGTCTACACACTAGTATGTAGTGCTACGATGAAACATCGCTAACGAAAACATCTAACTACCAAGCTATCGATGTCTACACACTAGTATGTAGTGCTACGCTGAAACATCGATAACGTAAACACCTAACTACCAAGCTAGTGATGTCTATACACTAGTATGTAGTGCTACGCTGACACATCGCAAACGTAAACACCTAACCCAAGCTATTGATGTATACAAACTAGTATGTAGTGCTACGCTGACGCATCGCTAACGTAAACACCTAACTACCAAGCTATGGATGTCTACACACTAGTATGTAGTGCTACACTGACACATCGCTAACGTAAACATCTAACTACCAAGCTAGAGATGTCTACACACTAGTATGTAGTGCTACGCTGACACATCGCTAACGTAAACACCTAACTACCAAGCTAGAGATGTCTACACACTAGTATGTAGTGCTACGCTGAAACATCGCTAACATAAACACCTAACTACCAAGCTAGAGATGTATACACACTAGTATGTAGTGCTACACTGACACATCGCTAACGTAAACACATAATTACCAAGCTACAGATGTCTACACACTAGTATGTAGTGCTACGCTGAAACATCGATAAGGTAAACACCTAACTACCAAGCTAGTGATGTCTACACACTAATATGTAGTGCTACTCTGACACATCGCTAATGTAAACACCTAACTACCAAGTTAGAGATGTCTACACACTAGTATATAGTGCTACGCTGACACATCGCTAACGTAAAACCTAACTACCAAACTAGAGATGTCTACATACTAGTATGTAGTGCTAAGCTTAAACATCGCTAACGTAAACACCTAACTACCAAGCTAGTGATGTCTACACACTAGTATGTAGTGCTACGCTGACACATCGCTAACGTAAACATCTAACTACCAAGCTAGAGGTGTCTACACACTAGTATGTAGAGCTACGCTGACACATCGCTAACGTAAACATCTAACTACCAAGCTATGGATGTCTACAAACTAGTATGTAGTGCTACGCTGACACATCGCTAACGTAAACACCTAACTACCAAGCTATGGATGTCTACACACTAGTATGTAGTGCTACGCTGACACATCGCTAACGTAAACACCTAACTACCAAGCTATGGATGTCTACACACTAGTATGTAGTGCTACGCTGACACATCGCTAACGTAAACATCTAACTACCAAGCTAGAGATGTCTACACACTAGTATGTAGTGCTACTCTGACACATCGCTAATGTAAACACCTAACTACTAAGCTAGAGATGTCTACACACTAGTATGTAGTGCTACGTTGAAACATCGCTAACGTAAACACCTAACTACCAAGCTAGAGATGTATACACACTAGTATGTAGTGCTACGCTGAAACATCGCTAACGTAAACACCTAACTACCAAGCTAGAGATGTATACACACTAGTATGTAGTGCTACGCTGACACATCGCTAACGTAAACACCTAACTACCAAGCTAGTGATGTCTACACACTAGTATGTAGTGCTACGCTGACACATCGCTAACGTAATCACCTAACTACCAAGCCAGAGATGTCTACAAATTAGTATGTAGTGCTACGCTGACACATCGCTAACGTAAACACCTAACTACCAAGCTATATATGTCTACACATTAGTATGTAGTGCTACGCTGACACATCGTTAACGTAAACACCTAACTACAAAGCTATGGATGTCTACAAACTAGTATGTAGTGCTACGCTGACGCATCGCTAGCATAAACACCTAACTACCAAGAAATGGATGTCTACACACTAGTATGTAGTGCTACGCTACCACATCGCTAACGTAAACACCTAACTACCAAGCTATGGATGTCTACACACTAGTATGTAGTGCTACGCTGAAACATCGCTAACGTAAACACCTAACTACCAAGCTAGAGATGTATACACACTAGTATGTAGTGCTACGCTGACACATCGCTAACGTAAACACCTAACTACCAAGCTAGTGATGTCTACACACTAGTATGTAGTGCTACGCTGACACATCGCTAACGTAAACACCTAACTACCAAGCTAGAGATGTCTACACACTAGTATGTAGTGCTACGCTGACACATCGCTAACGTAAACACCTAACTACCAAGCTAGAGATGTCTACACACTAGTATGTAGTGCTACGCTGACACATCGCTAACGTAAACACCTAACTACCAAGCTATGGATGTCTACACACTAGTATGTAGTGCTACGCTGACACATCGCTAACGTAAACACCTAACTACCAAGCTAGAGATGTCTACACACTAGTATGTAGTGCTACGCTGACACATCGCTAACGTAAACACCTAACTACCAAGCTAGAGATGTCTACACACTAGTATGTAGTGCTACGCTGACACATCGCTAACGTAAACACCTAACTACCAAGCTAGAGATGTCTACACACTAGTATGTAGTGCTACGCTGACACATCGCTAACGTAAACACCTAACTACCAAGCTAGAGATGTCTACACACTAGTATGTAGTGCTACGCTGAAACATCGCTAACGTAAACACCTAACTACCAAGCTATGGATGTCTACAAACTAGTATGTAGTGCTACGCTGACACATCGCTAACGTAAACACCTAACTACCAAGCTATGGATGTCTACACACTAGTATGTAGTGCTACGCTGACACATCGCTAACGTAAACACCTAACTACCAAGCTATGGATGTCTACACACTAGTATGTAGTGCTACGCTGACACATCGCTAACGTAAACACCTAACTACCAAGCTAGAGATGTCTACACACTAGTATGTAGTGCTACTCTGACACATCGCTAATGTAAACACCTAACTACTAAGCTAGAGATGTCTACACACTAGTATGTAGTGCTACGTTGAAACATCGCTAACGTAAACACCTAACTACCAAGCTAGAGATGTATACACACTAGTATGTAGTGCTACGCTGAAACATCGCTAACGTAAACACCTAACTACCAAGCTAGAGATGTATACACACTAGTATGTAGTGCTACGCTGACACATCGCTAACGTAAACACCTAACTACCAAGCTAGTGATGTCTACACACTAGTATGTAGTGCTACGCTGACACATCGCTAACGTAAACACCTAACTACCAAGCTAGAGATGTCTACAAACTAGTATGTAGTGCTACGCTGACACATCGCTAACGTAAACACCTAACTACCAAGCTATAGATGTCTACACACTAGTATGTAGTGCTACGCTGACACATCGCTAACGTAAACACCTAACTACCAAGCTATGGATGTCTACAAACTAGTATGTAGTGCTACGCTGACACATCGCTAACGTAAACACCTAACTACCAAGCTATGGATGTCTACACACTAGTATGTAGTGCTACGCTGACACATCGCTAACGTAAACACCTAACTACCAAGCTAGAGATGTCTACACACTAGTATGTAGTGCTACGCTGAAACATCGCTAACGTAAACACCTAACTACCAAGCTAGAGATGTATACACACTAGTATGTAGTGCTACGCTGACACATCGCTAACGTAAA
>JABXNX010002065.1:0-10398 GCA_014843695.1 Archivesica marissinica | reverse complement strand
ACCTGTGCTAACACACGATGCCATCATATACACTGTACACTGAGACAGCACCACCATCACACGATGCCATCATATACACTGTACACTGAGACAGTACCACCATCACACGATGACATCATATACACTGTACACTGAGACAGCACCACCATCACACGATGACATCATATACACTGTACACTGAGACAGTACCACCATCACAAGATGACATCATATATACTGTACACTGAGACAGTACCACCATCACACGATGACATCATATACACTGTACACTGAGACAGTACCACCATCACACGATGCATCATATACACTGTACATACACTGAGACAGTACCACCATCACACGATGACATCATATACACTGCACATACACTGAGACAGTACCACCATCACACGATGACATCATATACACTGTACATACACTGAGACAGTACCACCATCACACGATGACATCATATACACTGTACACTGAGACAGCACCACCATCACACGATGACATCATATACACTGTACATACACTGAGACAGCACCACCATCACACGATGACATCATATACACTGTACATACACTGAGACAGTACCACCATCACACGAAGACATCATATACACTGTACATACACTGAGACAGTACCACCATCACACGATGACATCATATACACTGTACATACACTGAGACAGTACCACCATCACACGATGACATCATATACACTGTACATACACTGAGACAGTACCACCATCACACGATGACATCATATACACTGCACATACACTGAGACAGTACCACCATCACACGAAGACATCATATACACTGCACATACACTGAGACAGTACCACCATCACACGATGACATCATATACACTGCACACTGAGACAGCACCACCATCACACGATGACATCATATACACTGAGACAGCACCACCATCACACGATGACATCATATACACTGTACACTGAGACAGCACCACCATCACACGATGACATCATATACACTGCACACTGAGACAGCACCACCATCACACGATGACATCATATACACTGTACATACACTGAGACAGCACCACCATCACACGATGACATCATATACACTGTACACTGAGACAGCACCACCATCACACGATGACATCATATACACTGCACATACACTGAGACAGCACCACCATCACACGATGACATCATATACACTGCACATACACTGAGACAGCACCACCATCACACGATGACATCATATACACTGTACACTGAGACAGCACCACCATCACACGATGACATCATATACACTGTACACTGAGACAGCACCACCATCACACGATGACATCATATACACTGCACATACACTGAGACAGCACCACCATCACACGATGACATCATATACACTGAATACACTGAGACCCCACCATCACACGATGACATCATATACACTGCACATACACTGAGACAGCACCACCATCACACGATGCCATCATATACACTGTACACTGAGACAGCACCACCATCACACGATGACATCATATACACTGTACACTGAGACAGTACCACCATCACACGATGACATCATATACACTGTACACTGAGACAGCACCACCATCACACGATGACATCATATACACTGCACATACACTGAGACAGCACCACCATCACACGATGACATCATATACACTGCACATACACTGAGACAGCACCACCATCACACGATGACATCATATACACTGCACATACACTGAGACAGCACCACCATCACACGATGACATCATATACACTGCACATACACTGAGACAGCACCACCATCACACGATGACATCATATACACTGTACACTGAGACAGCACCACCATCACACGATGACATCATATACACTGCACATACACTGAGACAGCACCACCATCACACGATGACATCATATACACTGCACACTGAGACAGCACCACCATCACACGATGACATCATATACACTGCACATACACTGAGACAGCACCACCATCACACGATGACATCATATACACTGTACACTGAGACAGCACCACCATCACACGATGACATCATATACACTGTACACTGAGACAGCACCACCATCACACGATGACATCATATACACTGTACACTGAGACAGCACCACCATCACACGATGACATCATATACACTGCACATACACTGAGACAGCACCACCATCACACGATGACATCATATACACTGCACATACACTGAGACAGCACCACCATCACACGATGACATCATATACACTGCACATACACTGAGATAGCACCACCATCACACGATGACATCATATACACTGTACACTGAGACAGCACCACCATCACACGATGACATCATATACACTGTACACTGAGACAGTACCACCATCACACGATGTCATCATATACACTGTACACTGAGACAGCACCACCATCACACGATGACATCATATACACTGTACACTGAGACAGCACCACCATCACAGGATGACATCATATACACTGCACACTGAGACAGCACCACCATCACACGATGCCATCATATACACTGCACATACACTGAGACAGCATCACCACCAAACGATGCCATCATATACACTGCACAAACACTGAGACAGTACCACCATCACACGATGACATCATATACACTGTACACTGAGACAGTACCACCATCACACGATGCCATCATATACACTGCACATACACTGAGACAACACCACCATCACACGATGCCATCATATATACTGTACACTGAGACAGTACCACCATCACACGATGCCATCATATATACTGTACACTGAGACAGTACCACCATCACACGATGACATCATATATACTGTACACTGAGACAGTACCACCATCACACGATGACATCATATATACTGTACACTGAGACAGTACCACCATCACACGATGACATCATATATACTGTACACTGAGACAGTACCACCATCACACGATGACATCATATATACTGTACACTGAGACAGTACCACCATCACACGATGACATCATATATACTGTACACTGAGACAGTACCACCATCACACGATGACATCATATACACTGCACAACACTGAGACAGTACCACCATCACACGATGACATCATATACACTGTACACTGAGACAGTACCACCATCACACGATGCCATCATATACACTGTACATACACTGAGACAACACCACCATCACACGATGCCATCATATATACTGTACACTGAGACAGTACCACCATCACACGATGCCATCATATATACTGTACACTGAGACAGTACCACCATCACACGATGACATCATATATACTGTACACTGAGACAGTACCACCATCACACGATGACATCATATATACTGTACACTGAGACAGTACCACCATCACACGATGACATCATATATACTGTACATTGAGACAGTACCACCATCACACGATGACATCATATATACTGTACACTGAGACAGTACCACCATCACACGATGCCATCATATACACTGTACATACACTGAGACAGTACCACCATCACACGATGCCATCATATATACTGTACACTGAGACAGTACCACCATCACACGATGCCATCATATATACTGTACACTGAGAGAGTACCACCAACACAAGATGACATCATATATACTGTACACTGAGACAGTACCACCATCACACGATGACATCATATACACTGTACATACACTGAGACAGTACCACCATCACACGATGTCATCATTATACACTGTACACTGAGACAGCACCACCATCACACGATGACATCATATACACTGTACACTGAGACAGCACCACCATCACAGGATGACATCATATACACTGCACACTGAGACAGCACCACCATCACACGATGACATCATATACATTGTACACTGAGACAGCACCACCATCACACGATGCCATCATATACACTGTACATACACTGAGACAGCACCACCATCACACGATGACATCATATACACTGTACACTGAGACAGCACCACCATCACACGATGACATCATATACACTGCACATACACTGAGACAGTACCACCATCACACGATGTCATCATATACACTGTACATACACTGAGACAGTACCACAATCACAAGATGCCATCATATACACATCACATACACTGAGACAGTACCACAATCACACGATGCCATCATAAACACTGCACATACACTGAGACAGTACCACCATCACACGATGACATCATATACACTGTACATACACTGAGACAGCACCACCATCACACGATGACATCATATACACTGTACATACACTGAGACAGCACCACCATCACACGATGCCATCATATACACTGCACATACACTGAGACAGCACCACCATCACACGATGACATCATATACACTGCACATACACTGAGACAGCACCACCATCACACGATGCCATCATATACACTGCACATACACTGAGACAGCACCACCATCACACAATGACATCATATACACTGTACACTGAGACAGCACCACCATCACACGATGACATCATATACACTGCACATACACTGAGACAGCACCACCAACACAGGATGCCATCATATACACTGTACATACACTGAGACAGTACCACCAACACAGGATGCCATCATATACACTGCACATACACTGAGACAGCACCACCATCACACGATGCCATCATATACACTGCACATACACTGAGACAGCACCACCATCACACGATGACATCATATACACTGTACACGAGACAGTACCACCATCACACGATGACATCATATACACTGTACACTGAGACAGCACCACCATCACACGATGACATCATATACACTGCACATACACTGAGACAGTACCACCATCACACGATGACATCATATACACTGCACATACACTGAGACAGTACCACCATCACACGATGACATCATATACACTGCACATACACTGAGACAGTACCACCATCACACGATGACATCATATACACTGCACATACACTGAGACAGCACCACCATCACACGATGACATCATATACACTGCACATACACTGAGACAGCACCACCATCACACGATGACATCATATACACTGCACATACACTGAGACAGTACCACCATCACACGATGACATCATATACACTGTACATACACTGAGACAGTACCACCATCACACGATAACATCATATACACTGCACATACACTGAGACAGTACCACCATCACACGATGACATCATATACACTGTACACTGAGACAGTACCACCATCACACGATAACATCATATACACTGTACACTGAGACAGCACCACCATCACACGATGACATCATATACACTGTACACTGAGACAGCACCACCATCACACGATGACATCATATACACTGCACATACACTGAGACAGTACCACCATCACACGATGACATCATATACACTGTACACTGAGACAGCACCACCATCACACGATGACATCATATACACTGTACATACACTGAGACAGTACCACCATCACACGATGACATCATATACACTGTACACTGAGACAGCACCACCATCACACGATGACATCATATACACTGAGACAGCACCACCATCACACGATGACATCATATACACTGTACATACACTGAGACAGTACCACCATCACACGATGTCATCATATACACTGTACACTGAGACAGCACCACCATCACAGGATGACATCATATACACTGCACATACACTGAGACAGCACCACCATCACACGATGCCATCATATACACTGCACATACACTGAGACAGCATCACCACCAAACGATGCCATCATATACACTGCACAAACACTGAGACAGTACCACCATCACACGATGACATCATATACACTGTACACTGAGACAGTACCACCATCACACGATGCCATCATATACACTGCACATACACTGAGACAACACCACCATCACACGATGCCATCATATATACTGTACACTGAGACAGTACCACCATCACACGATGCCATCATATATACTGTACACTGAGACAGTACCACCATCACACGATGACATCATATATACTGTACACTGAGACAGTACCACCATCACACGATGACATCATATATACTGTACACTGAGACAGTACCACCATCACACGATGACATCATATATACTGTACATTGAGACAGTACCACCATCACACGATGACATCATATATACTGTACACTGAGACAGTACCACCATCACACGATGCCATCATATACACTGTACATACACTGAGACAGTACCACCACCAAACGATGCCATCATATACACTGCACAAACACTGAGACAGTACCACCATCACACGATGACATCATATACACTGTACACTGAGACAGTACCACCATCACACGATGCCATCATATACACTGCACATACACTGAGACAACACCACCATCACACGATGCCATCATATATACTGTACACTGAGACAGTACCACCATCACACGATGCCATCATATATACTGTACACTGAGACAGTACCACCATCACACGATGACATCATATATACTGTACACTGAGACAGTACCACCATCACACGATGACATCATATATACTGTACACTGAGACAGTACCACCATCACACGATGACATCATATATACTGTACATTGAGACAGTACCACCATCACACGATGACATCATATATACTGTACACTGAGACAGTACCACCATCAGACGATGCCATCATATACACTGTACATACACTGAGACAGTACCACCATCACACGATGCCATCATATATACTGTACACTGAGACAGTACCACCATCACACGATGCCATCATATATACTGTACACTGAGAGAGTACCACCAACACAAGATGACATCATATATACTGTACACTGAGACAGTACCACCATCACACGATGACATCATATACACTGTACATACACTGAGACAGTACCACCATCACACGATGTCATCATTATACACTGTACACTGAGACAGCACCACCATCACACGATGTCATCATTATACACTGTACACTGAGACAGCATCACCATCACAGGTTGACATCATATACACTGCACACTGAGACAGCACCACCATCACACGATGACATCATATACATTGTACACTGAGACAGCACCACCATCACACGATGCCATCATATACACTGTACATACACTGAGACAGCACCACCATCACACGATGTCATCATTATACACTGTACACTGAGACAGCACCACCATCACACGATGACATCATATACACTGCACATACACTGAGACAGTACCACCATCACACGATGTCATCATATACACTGTACATACACTGAGACAGTACCACAATCACAAGATGCCATCATATACACATCACATACACTGAGACAGTACCACAATCACACGATGCCATCATAAACACTGCACATACACTGAGACAGTACCACCATCACACGATGACATCATATACACTGTACATACACTGAGACAGCACCACCATCACACGATGACATCATATACACTGTACATACACTGAGACAGCACCACCATCACACGATGCCATCATATACACTGCACATACACTGAGACAGCACCACCATCACACGATGACATCATATACACTGCACATACACTGAGACAGCACCACCATCACACGATGCCATCATATACACTGCACATACACTGAGACAGCACCACCATCACACAATGACATCATATACACTGTACACTGAGACAGCACCACCATCACACGATGACATCATATACACTGCACATACACTGAGACAGCACCACCAACACAGGATGCCATCATATACACTGTACATACACTGAGACAGTACCACCAACACAGGATGCCATCATATACACTGCACATACACTGAGACAGCACCACCAACACAGGATGCCATCATATACACTGCACATACACTGAGACAGCACCACCATCACACGATGACATCATATACACTGCACATACACTGAGATAGCACCACCATCACACGATGACATCATATACACTGTACACTGAGACAGCACCACCATCACACGATGACATCATATACACTGCACATACACTGAGACAGTACCACCATCACACGATGACATCATATACACTGCACATACACTGAGACAGTACCACCATCACACGATGACATCATATACACTGCACATACACTGAGACAGTACCACCATCACACGATGACATCATATACACTGCACATACACTGAGACAGCACCACCATCACACGATGACATCATATACACTGCACATACACTGAGACAGCACCACCATCACACGATGACATCATATACACTGTACACTGAGACAGCACCACCATCACACGATGACATCATATACACTGCACATACACTGAGACAGCACCACCATCACACGATGACATCATATACACTGTACACTGAGACAGCACCACCATCACACGATGACATCATATACACTGCACATACACTGAGACAGCACCACCATCACACGATGACATCATATACACTGTACACTGAGACAGCACCACCATCACACGATGACATCATATACACTGCACATACACTGAGACAGCACCACCATCACACGATGACATCATATACACTGCACATACACTGAGACAGCACCACCATCACACGATGACATCATATACACTGTACATACACTGAGACAGCACCACCATCACACGATGACATCATATACACTGCACATACACTGAGACAGCACCACCATCACACGATGACATCATATACACTGTACATACACTGAGACAGCACCACCATCACACGATGACATCATATACACTGTACACTGAGACAGCACCACCATCACACGATGACATCATATACACTGCACATACACTGAGGCAGCAACACCACCACACGATGACATCATATACATTGTACACTGAGACAGCACCACCAACACAGGATGCCATCATATACACTGTACATACACTGAGACAGCACCACCAGCACACGGTGACATCATATACATTGTACACTGAGACAGCACCACCATCATACGATGACATCATATACACTGTACACTGAGACAGCACCACCATCACACGATGACATCATATACACTGTACACTGAGACAGCACCACCATCACACGATGACATCATATACACTGTACATACACTGAGACAGCACCACCATCACACGATGACATCATATACACTGTACACTGAGACAGCACCACCATCACACGATGACATCATATACACTGCACATACACTGAGACAGTACCACCATCACACGATGACATCATATACACTGTACACTGAGACAGCACCACCATCACACGATGACATCATATACACTGACATACACTGAGACAGCACCACCATCACACGATGACATCATATACACTGCACATACACTGAGACAGCACCACCATCACACGATGACATCATATACACTGCACACTGAGACAGCACCACCATCACACGATGACATCATATACACTGTACATACACTGAGACAGCACCACCATCACACGATGACATCATATACACTGCATACACTGAGACAGCACCACCATCACACGATGACATCATATACACTGCACATACACTGAGACAGCACCACCATCACACGATGACATCATATACACTGTACACTGAGACAGCACCACCATCACACGATGACATCATATACACTGCACATACACTGAGACAGCACCACCATCACACGATGACATCATATACACTGTACACTGAGACAGCACCACCATCACACGATGACATCATATACACTGTACATACACTGAGACAGTACCACCATCACACGATGACATCATATACACTGTACACTGAGACAGCACCACCATCACACGATGACATCATATACACTGTACACTGAGACAGCACCACCATCACACGATGACATCATATACACTGCACACTGAGACAGCACCACCATCACACGATGCCATCATATACACTGCACATACACTGAGACAGCACCACCACACACGATGCCATCATATACACTGCACAACACTGAGACAGTACCACCATCACACGATGACATCATATACACTGTACACTGAGACAGTACCACCATCACACGATGCCATCATATACACTGCACATACACTGAGACAACACCACCATCACACGATGCCATCATATACACTGTACACTGAGACAGTACCACCATCACACGATGACATCATATACACTGTACACTGAGACAGTACCACCATCACACGATGACATCATATATACTGTACACTGAGACAGCACCACCATCACACGATGACATCATATACACTGTACACTGAGACAGTACCACCATCACACGATGACATCATATACACTGTACATACACTGAGACAGCACCACCATCACACGATGACATCATATACACTGTACACTGAGACAGCCACCACCATCACACGATGACATCATATACACTGTACACTGAGACAGCACCACCATCACACGATGACATCATATACACTGCACATACACTGAGACAGTACCACCATCACACGATGACATCATATACACTGTACACTGAGACAG
>JABXNX010002064.1:0-10405 GCA_014843695.1 Archivesica marissinica | reverse complement strand
TATATTATAATGAATTGTTAGTACGCTGTCTGTTACCGGTGTATTATATTATAATGAATTGTTAGTACGCTGTCTGTTACCGGTGTATTATATTATAATGAATTGTTAGTATGCTGTCTGTTACCGGTGTATTATATTATAATGTATTGTTAGTACGTTGTCTGTTACTGGTGTATTATATTATAATGAATTGTTAGTACGTTGTCTGTTACCGGTGTATTATAATGAATTGTTAGTATGTTGTCTGTTACTGGTGTATTATGTTATAATGAATTGTTAGTATGCTGTCTGTTACTGGTGTATTATATTTATGAATTGTTAGTACGTTGTCTGTTACTGGTGTATTATATTATAATGAATTGTTAGTATGTTGTCTGTTACCGGTGTATTATATTATAATGAATTGTTAGTACGTTGTCTGTTACCGGTGTATTATATTTATGAATTGTTAGTATGCTGTCTGTTACCGGTGTGTTATATTATAATGAATTGTTAGTACGCTGTCTGTTACTGGTGTATTATATTATAATGAATTGTTAGTACGTTGTCTGTTACCGGTGTATTATATTATAATGAATTGTTAGTACGTTGTCTGTTACTGGTGTATTATATTATAATGAATTGTTAGTACGATGTCTGTTACTGGTGTATAGTACGTTGTCTGTTACTGACCAGTGTATTATATTATAATGAATTGTTAGTATGCTGTCTGTTACTGGTGTATTATATTATAATGAATTGTTAGTACGCTGTCTGTTACCGGTGTATTATATTATAATGAATTGTTAGTACGCTGTCTGTTACTGGTGTATTATATTATAATGAATTGTTAGTACGCTGTCTGTTACTGGTGTATTATATTATAATGAATTGTTAGTACGTTGTCTGTTACCGGTGTATTATATTATAATGAATTGTTAGTACGTTGTCTGTTACTGGTGTATTATAATGTTTGTTAGTACGCTGTCTGTTACCGGTGTATTTTATAATGAATTGTTAGTACGCTGTCTGTTACCGGTGTATTATATTATAATGAATTGTTAGTACGCTGTCTGTTACCAGTGTGTTATATTATATGATTTGTTAGTACGTTGTGTGTTACTGGTGTTTTATATTTAATGATTGTTAGTACGCTGTCTGTTACGGGTGTATTATATTATAATGATTGTTAGTATGCTGTCTGTTACTGGTGTATTATATTTTGAATTGTTAGTACGCTGTCTGTTACTGGTGTATTATAATGTATTGTTAGTACGTTGTCTGTTACTGGTGTATTATATTATAATGATTTGTTAGTACGTTGTCTGTTACGGTGTATTATATTTAATGAATTGTTAGTACGTTGTCTGTTACGGTGTTTTTTTATAATGAATTGTTAGTACGTTGTCTGTTACTGGTGTATTATTTATAATGAATTGTTAGTACGTTGTCTGTTACTGGTGTATTATATTATAATGATTTGTTAGTACGTTGTCTGTTACCGGTGTGTTATATTATAATGAATTGTTAGTACGTTGTCTGTTACTGGTGTATTATATTATAATGAATTGTTAGTACGCTGTCTGTTACCAGTGTGTTATATTATAATGAATTGTTAGTACGTTGTCTGTTACTGGTGTATTATAATGAATTGTTAGTACGCTGTCTGTTACCGGTGTATTATATTATAATGAATTGTTAGTACGTTGTCTGTTACTGGTGTATTATATTTATGAATTGTTAGTACGCTGTCTGTTACCGGTGTATTATATTATAATGAATTGTTAGTACGCTGTCTGTTACCGGTGTATTATATTATAATGAATTGTTAGTACGCTGTCTGTTACCGGTGTATTATATTATAATGAATTGTTAGTACGTTGTCTGTTACCGGTGTATTATATTATAATGAATTGTTAGTACGCTGTCTGTTACCGGTGTATTATATGTTGTTGTGTGTTGTTGGTGTTTTTTATAATGAATTGTTAGTACGCTGTCTGTTACCGGTGTATTATATTATAATGAATTGTTAGTACGTTGTCTGTTACTGGTGTATTATATTATAATGAATTGTTAGTATGCTGTCTGTTACTGGTGTATTATAATGAATTGTTAGTACGCTGTCTGTTACCGGTGTATTATGTTATAATGAATTGTTAGTACGTTGTCTGTTACCAGTGTATTATATTATAATGAATTGTTAGTACGTTGTCTGTTACCGGTGTATTATATTTATGAATTGTTAGTACGTTGTCTGTTACCGGTGTATTATATTATAATGAATTGTTAGTATGCTGTCTGTTACCAGTGTGTTATTTATAATGAATTGTTAGTACGCTGTCTGTTACCGGTGTATTATATTATAATGAATTGTTAGTACGTTGTCTGTTACCGGTGTATTATATTATAATGAATTGTTAGTACGTTGTCTGTTACCGGTGTATTATATTATAATGAATTGTTAGTACAATGTCTGTTACTGGTGTATGTGTTGTTGTTTGCAGTGTATTATATTATAATGAATTGTTAGTACGCTGTCTGTTACCAGTGTATTATATTATAATGAATTGTTAGTACGTTGTCTGTTACTGACCAGTGTATTATATTATAATGAATTGTTAGTATGCTGTCTGTTACTGGTGTATTATAATGAATTGTTAGTACGCTGTCTGTTACTGGTGTATTATATTATAATGAATTGTTAGTACGTTGTCTGTTACCAGTGTATTATATTATAATGAATTGTTAGTACGTTGTCTGTTACCGGTGTATTATAATGAATTGTTAGTACGCTGTCTGTTACTGGTGTATTATATTATAATGATTTGTTAGTACGCTGTCTGTTACCGGTGTATTATATTATAATGAATTGTTAGTACGTTGTCTGTTACCGGTGTATTATAATGTATTGGTAGTACGTTGTCTGTTACTGGTGTATTATATTATAATGAATTGTTAGTACGTTGTCTATTACTGGTGTATTATATTATAATGATTTGTTAGTACGCTGTCTGTTACCGGTGTGTTATATTATAATGAATTGTTAGGACGTTGTCTGTTACCGGTGTATTATATTATAATGAATTGTTAGTACGCTGTCTGTTACCAGTGTGTTATATTATAATGAATTGTTAGTACGTTGTCTGTTACTGGTGTATTATATTATAATGAATTGTTAGTACGCTGTCTGTTACCGGTGTATTATATTATAATGAATTGTTAGTACGCTGTCTGTTACCGGTGTATTATAATGAATTGTTAGTACGCTGTCTGTTACCGGTGTATTATGTTATAATGAATTGTTAGGACGCTGTCTGTTACCAGTGTATTATATTATAATGAATTGTTAGTACGTTGTCTGTTACCGGTGTATTATATTATAATGAATTGTTAGTATGCTGTCTGTTACCGGTGTATTATAATGAATTGTTAGTACGCTGTCTGTTACTGGTGTATTATATTATAATGAATTGTTAGTACGTTGTCTGTTACCGGTGTATTATATTATAATGAATTGTTAGTACGCTGTCTGTTACCGGTGTATTATATTATAATGAATTGTTAGTACGTTGTCTGTTACCGGTGTATTATATTATAATGAATTGTTAGTACGTTGTCTGTTACTGGTGTATTATATTATAATGAATTGTTAGTACGTTGTCTGTTACCAGTGTATTATATTATAATGAATTGTTAGTACGTTGTCTGTTACCGGTGTATTATATTATAATGAATTGTTAGTACGCTGTCTGTTACTGGTGTATTATATTATAATGAATTGTTAGTACGCTGTCTGTTACCGGTGTATTATATTATAATGAATTGTTAGTACGCTGTCTGTTACTGGTGTGTTATATTATAATGAATTGTTAGTACGTTGTCTGTTACTGGTGTATTATATTATAATGAATTGTTAGTACGTTGTCTGTTACCGGTGTATTATATTATAATGAATTGTTAGTACGCTGTCTGTTACTGGTGTATTATATTATAATGAATTGTTAGTACGCTGTCTGTTACCGGTGTATTATATTATAATGAATTGTTAGTACGCTGTCTGTTACTGGTGTGTTATATTATAATGAATTGTTAGTACGTTGTCTGTTACTGGTGTATTATATTATAATGAATTGTTAGTACGCTGTCTGTTACCGGTGTATTATATTATAATTAATTGTTAGTACGCTGTCTGTTACCGGTGTATTATATTATAATGAATTGTTAGTACGCTGTCTGTTACTGGTGTGTTATATTATAATGAATTGTTAGTACGTTGTCTGTTACCGGTGTATTATATTATAATTAATTGTTAGTACGCTGTCTGTTACCGGTGTATTATATGCTCTTGTTTCAGTGTTAAACGATACAGACTGATCAACAAGGAAAGTCGATCAGTGAAGATGAGTTGTATGGCCAGAGCTAATAACATTCTTGTACGTATCATTCTGCTGATGAAAATATCATTCTGCTGTTGTACTATTCTACTGTTGCTGTATGTATCTATTATTCTACTGTTGCTGTATGTATCATTCTGCTGCTGCTGTATGTATCTATTATTCTACAGTTGCTGTATGTATCATTCTACTGCTGCTGTACGTATCATTCTACTGTTGCTGTATGTATCATTCTACTGGTGCTGCTGTATGTATCATTCTACTGCTGCTGCAGTATGTATCATTCTATTGCTGCCGTGTGTATCATTCTACTGCTGCCATGTGTATCATTCTACTGTTGCTGTATGTATCATTCTACTGCTGCTGTATGTATCATTCTACTGTTGCTGTACGTAACATTCTGCTGCTGCTGTACGTAACATTCTGCTGCTGTATATATCATTCTACTGCTGCTGTATGTATCATTCTACTGCTGCTGTATGTATAATTCTACTGCTGCTGTGTGTATCATTCTACTGCTGCTGTACGTAACATTCTGCTGCTGCTGTATGTATCATTCTACTGCTGCTGTACGTATCATTCTACTGCTGCTGTGCGTATCATTCTACTGCTGCTGTATGTATCATTCTACTGCTGCTGTATGTATCATTCTACTGCTGCTGTATGTAACATTCTGCTGCTGCTGTACGTATCATTCTACTGCTGCTGTACGTATAATTCTGCTGCTGCTGTACGTATCATTCTACTGCTGCTGTACGTAACATTCTGCTGCTGCTGTATGTATCATTCTACTGCTGCTGTACGTATCATTCTACTGCTGCTGTGCGTATCATTCTACTGCTGCTGTATGTATCATTCTACTGCTGCTGTATGTAACATTCTGCTGCTGCTGTACGTATCATTCTACTGCTGCTGTACGTATCATTCTGCTGCTGCTGTACGTATCATTCTACTGCTGCTGTACGTAACATTCTGCTGCTGCTGTATGTATCATTCTACTGCTGCTGTACGTATCATTCTACTGCTGCTGTGTGTATCATTCTACTGCTGCTGTACGTAACATTCTGCTGCTGCTGTGCGTATCATTTTACTGCTGCTGTGTGTATCATTCTACTGCTGCTGTGTGTATCATTCTACTGCTGCTGTACGTATCATTCTACTGCTGCTGTGTGTATCATTCTACTGCTGCTGTACGTAACATTCTACTGCTGCTGTACGTATCATTCTACTGCTGCTGTGTGTATCATTCTACTGCTGCTGTACGTAACATGCTACTGCTGCTGTGCGTATCATTCTACTGCTGCTGTACGTAACATTCTACTGCTGCTGTACGTAACATTCTACTGCTGCTGTATGTATCATTCTACTGCTGCTGTGTGTATCATTCTACTGCTGCTGTATGTAACATTCTCCTGCTGCTGTACGTAACATTCTGCTGCTGCTGTGTGTATCATTCTACTGGTGCTGTGTGTATCATTCTACTGCTGCTGTGTGTATCATTCTACTGCTGCTGTATGTATCATTCTACTGCTGTTGTGTGTATCACTCTACTGCTGCTGTATGTATCATTCTACTGCTGCTGTATGTATCATTCTACTGTTGCTGTATGTATCATTCTACTGCTGTTGTGTGTATCATTCTACTGCTGCTGTGTGTAACAATCTGCTGCTGCTGTACGTAACATTCTGCTGCTGCTGCTGTACGTAACATTCTGCTGCTGTATGTATCATTCTACTGCTGCTGTGTGTATCATTCTACTGCTGCTGTATGTAACATTCTGCTACTGCTGTATGTATCATTCTACTGCTGCTGTACGTATCATTCTACTGTTGCTGTATGTATCATTCTACTGGTGCTGCAGTATGTATCATTCTACTGCTGCCGTGTGTATCATTCTACTGCTGCCATGTGTATCATTCTACTGTTGCTGTATGTATCATTCTGCTGCTGCTGTACATACAATTCTGCTGCTGCTGTGCATATCATTTTACTGCTGCTGTACGTATATCATTCTACTGCTGCTTTGTGTATCATTCTACTGCTGCTGTACGTAACATTGTACTGCTGCTGTATGTATCATTCTACTGCTGCTGTATGTATCATTCTACTGCTGCTGTGTGTATCACTCTACTGCTGCTGTATGTATCATTCTACTGCTGCTGTATGTAACATTCTACTGCTGCTGTATGTATCATTCTACTGCTGTTGTGTGTATCACTCTACTGCTGCTGTATGTATCATTATACTGCTGCTGTATGTAACATTCTGCTGCTGCTGTACGTAACATTCTGCTGCTACTGCTGTACGTAACATTCTGCTGCTGTATGTATCATTCTACTGCTGCTGTGTGTATCATTCTACTGCTGCTGTATGTAACATTCTGCTACTGCTGTATGTATCATTCTACTGCTGCTGTACGTATCATTCTACTGCTGCTGTATGTATCATTCTACTGCTGCTGTATGTATCATTCTACTGTGCTGTATGTAATTCTGCTGCTGCTGTATGTATCATTCTACTGCTGCTGTATGTATCATTCTACTGCTGCTGTATGTATCATTCTACTGCTGCTGTATGTATCATTCTACTGCTGCTGTGTGTATCATTCTACTGCTGCTGTACGTAACATTCTGCTGCTGCTGTATGTATCATTCTACTGCTGCTGTACGTATCATTCTACTGCTGCTGTGTGTATCATTCTACTGCTGCTGTATGTATCATTCTACTGCTGCTGTATGTAACATTCTGCTGCTGCTGTACGTATCATTCTACTGCTGCTGTACGTATCATTCTGCTGCTGCTGTACGTATCATTCTGCTGCTGCTGTATGTATCATTCTGCTGCTGCTGTACGTATCATTCTGCTGCTGCTGTACGTATCATTCTACTGCTGCTGTATGTATCATTCTACTGCTGCTGTACGTAACATTCTACTGCTGCTGTGTGTATCATTCTACTGCTGCTGTGTGTATCATTCTACTGCTGCTGTATGTAACATTCTACTGCTGCTGTGTGTATCATTCTACTGCTGCTGTGTGTATCATTCTACTGCTGCTGTGTTTTTGTGTGTGTGTATCATTCTACTGCTGCTGTATGTAAAATTCTGCTGCTGCTGTACGTAAAATTCTGCTGCTGCTGTATGTATCATTCTACTGCTGCTGTACGTATCATTCTACTGCTGCTGTACGTAACATTCTTCTGCTGCTGTATGTATCATTCTACTGCTGCTGTGTGTATCATTCTACTGCTGCTGTATGTAACATTCTGCTGCTGCTGTGTGTATCATTCTACTGCTGCTGTATGTATCATTCTACTGCTGCTGTATGTATCATTCTACTGCTGCTGTGTGTATCATTCTACTGCTGCTGTATGTAACATTCTACTGCTGCTGTGTGTATCATTCTACTGCTGCTGTGTGTATCATTCTACTGCTGCTGTGCATATCATTCTACTGCTGCTGTATGTAAAATTCTGCTGCTGCTGTATGTATCATTCTACTGCTGCTGTGTGTATCATTCTACTGCTGCTGTATGTAACATTCTGCTGCTGCTGTGTGTATCATTCTACTGCTGCTGTATGTATCATTCTACTGCTGCTGTATGTATCATTCTACTGCTGCCGTGTGTATCATTCTACTGTTGCTGTATGTATCATTCTACTGCTGCTGTGTGTATCATTCTACTGCTGCCGTGTGTATCATTCTACTGCTGCTGTATAAACTTTATTTATTTCACAACAATTGCGAAAACAACTTAAATTAATCACTCGTTGGTGAATGAAAGTGTAAATGTGGTCATTCATATGGGAAGAAACTCAAGTACCCGGAGAAAACCCGCCTACCCGATCTGGCTACCTAAAGTACATCTAATCGTGCAGGAATATGAAACACAACCATGGATGAGAATGTGCCATCTTTCACTGTTTCAAAGTACATCTAATTGTGCAGGAATATGAAACAACCATGGATGAGAATGTGCCATCTTTCACTATTTCAAAGCGGTGTTAGATGGAGTTTTCTTTCACTGAGAAAACTCTTAATCATTCATTGGAAAGCATAAAAGAAATGTATATCTTTGCTACTACTGCTGTTTGTAGCGTACTGCTGTGTCACATTAGCCTATCTTCATGCAGCCATTGATTTTGTCATGGCAGTACATTTAAGCCACTGTTTGCGTAATAGTTGCTATGTGCATTCAAGAATAAGTTTTATAATGTGCATTCCAATCTTCCAGCTTGCGAGAACAGCAGATCCGAACACCATTGGGAGTAAGTCGCTTGACCTGTACCTACCCGCAGAAGAGGTGGTGCCAGTATATGTACTGTATAGTCCTGGGACCGTTACCGCTGCCAATGGTCGAGTTGTCATGAGACTCGTTACAGCAGACTCGGCGAAGTATACTGTAAGTTTCTGTGTTTGTTTTATGACCCCTCAAAAAAGTTTAAACTTGATTTATTTTACAACGATTGCGAAGCAAGTTCTAACAACTTATATTAATCATTTTCGTTGTCGCGAATGAAAGCGTAAATGAGGTCATTCGTGTGGGAGGAAACCCACCTGTCCGATCTGGCGACCACCGTATCATCTCACATACTTCCAGGTCCGAGGATCGGACCCAGGTTGCAGTGGTGAGAAGCGAGCGCGCTAACCACTGCGCTATTCGGACAGCCAAACGACCCCTCAGCATTGTTACGGTTATATCGAGCCGCTCCAGAGAAAGGATACAGATTGACCCAGTTGTGATGCATTAATACAGATTGACCTACTTGGGCATAACTCGTAGTACACTGGACCTCGATCTATAGGCTCATCTCGAAGAACTGGTTACGTGTGGGAAATACTAGGAACGTATTTCGATAAGCTTGATGGTTGATCGAACCATGATGTTCTGATTTCTAACCCAGAGCATGAAGCACTGCGCACTTTTGCAACCATATGTAGCTTAGTAGATGTACATTATCTGTACAAGAGAAATACATCCACGCTCTCTGTGGCTGAGCAAGTCCTCCGGCTCCATGGCCGAGTATTTAATCGTCTGTCCTCCGCTGTAGGTTCGAATCCCCACTGGTGGTGTCAAATTCTTTCATGTGAGGAAGCTATCCAGCTGGCTTATGGAAGGTTGTGGTTCTACCCGGGTGCCCGTCCATGCCTTATATACTGCTTGGTGAGGCACCCAAAATCTTCCTCCATCAATAATAACTAGGGATGGCAACGAATGTTCGAATATTCGTTCGAACGTCCGAATATTCGAATATTAAAACCATATTCGAATATTAAAAAAAAAATTCAAATAAAATTTTAATAAATTGCAGTTAAATCATAACTTAAAAGGATATATATGTTTGTTTAAATTTCAATCAATTAAGTTTCGAAAACAAAGAATGACCCAATGCGTGCCCGAAGGTGCGAAATGTCATCGCGATGTGGCTCCAAATAACAAAGTAGGGTGGTGACATGTTGTTTACACCTTACAGGGGTCACTAATTGATTAATGCAGTCTATTTGCCGGGGCACAAACTGAGAGGCATTTGTTTTACAGGTACTAACTGTAGCCCTTAAAATAAAAACATACAAAGAGTTTAATGATTCACACTAAAACATGACTGTCCCTGGTCGGAATGTTTGATGACAACACATGTGCATGTAATTAGTGTTTATTAAACCTATTACTGTCGGCAAGCTTCAAACGACGTTACCCGACATCAATTTCAGTTTGTGAAGACACAGGTATCTGCTCAATATTGAGTGCAATAATTGAGCAATAAGACCTCTATTTAACTTCTGATTGTAATGTATTGGTCACTAATGCTTCCAATATTTTAATACCGTTATACTACTATTCAGTTAATTCAAAATGCCGCCTATGCCATCCCATGTTATCAATCAACACAAGCCACATATTTAAAACGCCGACAGTAGACTTCACGTTTACATAATTCTAACATGCCACCACTTTCAATAGAACGGTGTTACCTGTCAGCGATGTAAGAGTAAAGTGGAAATCGAAAGTTGGAGAAATTTGCGAATATTCGAAT
>JABXNX010002063.1:0-10410 GCA_014843695.1 Archivesica marissinica | reverse complement strand
AAATTAATACGGCGTATGTCAATTAATAATATATACAAAACATATTAACCCATTCAACTGTAATGGACATGGGTTGGCGTATGACATTTTTAGACCAATACATTAATGAGGAACTTACCTTTGGACCAGTTCATTTATCAAAATGGGTAATTTATCTAAATATAGTAATAATTATTACTGGCAAAACGTGCAGATCCTGATGAGACGGCTCGTCACGAGCCGGTTCATCTGGATCTAAACTGTTTGTACAGTCAAACCTGTGTTAGTGGTCACCTCTATTAAGCAGCCAACCTGTATTAAGCAGCCAGTTTCCAGATTCCCAATATGTTGTTTTAGTATACATTTGACCTTTATTAAGCAACCACCCGTGCTAAGCAGCCACTTTCTGTGATTCCCTTGGCTGGCTGCTTATGACAGGTTTGACTGTATGTCTATTTATATAAAAAAAAAAAATAATCTATAAAATTCTTTAAGCCCATTTCAGTCTATCGATTCATTCTCTCATTTTATTAAATTTATACCAGCATTATATTAATTGTTCGTAGTTGTCCTTGTCTCATATGAATTTGTTTTATCGGTCAGATTTAAGATCTATTATCACCTTAACACATGTTGTTTTGTTTGCATATACTATGTTTTATCATTGTTATTATGTTTACAGATCTGTGATATGTCATATGTTATTATGTAAAGCGCCCTTGAACGTGTATTTTTACATGAAAAGGGCGCTCAAGAAATCTGGTATAATAATAATAATAATAATAATAATTTAGCGGCATGTAGTGTTGAAAGGGTTAAAGAGACATCTAAGATGTGCAGGATATTTCGCAAAACTAAATGCTTCGAATATAAACAACTAACGCACTATCACCATGTTTCTTCAATTGCCATAGTAAGTTTGAGGTCAGACGGTGTTATTGATATAGTGGTCTCGGGTTGGTTGAAAAAGTGGAGGAAGCACTTAAGAGTTATTGATACATTAACTGATTGGCTGAGTAGGTATTGTCACCAATAGTGGAAATGACTTCTAAATATTAAAATACAATATATGAGCAGCATTTTGGAATATTTTAGAATATTTGCATACTATTTAGTGACAAATAAACACCATATTATAAATGCAGGTGTCACCAAATTACCTTCAGAGTAAGGGGTGGGTGTCTTTACTGGGAAATATATAAAAACGTATTTGGTCAACCCCGTTGAATTTTGCCATTTTCTTGTGGCTCAAAGGTCAGTCTGTTGAAAACTACTGTCTTCTGTGCCAAATTATTGATGGAAAACATATAATGGCACTGTGTGTTATAATGATGGCCCATACACATTTCAATAGCGGTGTCTGACCTTGACGATTGTCCAAAATACGATGCTTAGAAATAGTAACTTGAACATGAGCATTTGTTGTTAACTATTGAAGCCCTGGAACATTACATTATTGCATGTAGCCGTCGACCATTAGAAATGAGACTATATATCAATATGTTGTATAGTTCTCTGTTTTGTGCAAAGTAGTATTTACATAAGTTACACATAATAAGCAAAATCAATGGACGCATGTTTGACCTTGTTTTGTTTTGGTCGCGAAATTAAGTGACATATTTTTATAGGGACCAGAATTTGCCACATAAACAAATGCAAGTAGCAACGTTAGTTTGTGCAAACATATGATAATGTGATAAAACGTGTTTTTGGAAATATGCTATTAAGCTCGACAAAGGCTCGCAAATAAAGACTCGCTCAACAGCGAAATTCCAAAACTCGCTTCATAAACTATGGTATGAAGTCACCACTCATGTAAGATCCTATATAATTGTATCAACTGTAATGTTCTCGCCTGCATTAAAAATAGTCTCTCCTGACATTTGAATTTTAAGTTAACGTGACGACTGCTAATTAGTGTCAATTACAAATCTCAGATTCCAGTAATAGTCTATGTTTTTGGGGAATAAAGTCGCACCTAGGGCTTAGGTCATATCATATCATTTCATAGCAACTATTATTATATTATTGGTATCACCGGATGCCCGCCCGGGAAGTATTTCAGGCAAGGAATGACACCCGGGTCGAACTACAGACCTAACGCAGGCCAGCTGAACAGCTTCCTCATTCGAAGATGGGATTTGAACCTACAGTGGTGAGGGGCTATTTGCCAGACTACACAACTTATAATAACGTACATTAAAGAAACACCAAGTATACGTGCATCCGAAGGTGCAAAAGACAAATTTGTCGGAATATTTACATCGCTATTGCATTTCCTTCGATGAACGTATGTGTCCTGGTTGTATCCATTTTCGTATGAACTTTCTCAGTAATGATATGCAGCTCTCGAAGTTACGGCATGTACAACGTTCATCGCGAGAAGAGGCGTGGCTTACCGTTTATACTGTTCGATGTATGATCTATTTACCAGGCCCGCCGCCACACGGTAAGTCGCAAATGTTGAATAAATACAGTTTAATTTCAAAGTGTGCTATATTTTCTGGACGATTGTAATTTATGTGATAAGAATTACTGCTACGTATTCGTATTATAGGTATTAAACGTGTCCAGTTGTTTTCAGGGAACTAGTTCCAAGCTTTCACTGGTGTGCGCATAGAAATACAGGCTTGAGCTGGAATCCAGAAATGGCCAGGTCAATCAATCAATCTATTTACGTAGTTGAAAGTCTACAACAATAATTGGTTCCCATATGATTCGCGGATTTTCCAGCAGGGATGTTATTGTCAACATAGTTTGCATTTAATTACTAAATTATGCACTTTATAATTTATATACATCCACTCAATACACTACCCCAGTGTGTATTATGCAAATTAAATTTTCAATCGTCCCTCTAGATTTTCTTGTTCTTTGTGTCTTTGAAAATAATAATTAATGTAAATATAAGTAATGAATCGCAGGTTAATAATTACCATCGGGTTATGAATACATTAGCAGTGCAAATTAGCGTGGATGCCTTCGGCCTCCTCACACATTAAGCACGCCTAATGTAGTTCATACCCCGGTGGAAACTATTAATAGCGATTCATTCCTTAATTGAAATGAAGAAATATTACTTAATTTCGAAGAATTTGTACATCTATAATTTTAGAATTTTTGTTCATTACAATTAAGCACATCAACTATTTTATATCTTTACGCAGACAATTACTGCCAGTCAGGGTAGATAATTGTTATGCAAACATACCCGTTTACAGGTGCTATTACCTAGATTAGTTGTCTTCGTAATAGGATGACATTGCGATATAAATACTGAGTAGAGAAGTTTGGTCCATTTCGATTCCCATTTTAACTAGCTAACTTCGCAATTGTTATTAGTGTCAGATTAGTTTAAACATTATTTATTTGTTCTGTTGCATATATATATATATATATATATATATATATATATATATACATATACAACTACCATAAAAGTGTTAGGTTAGGACCAATCCGTAATCAGGCTTACGCATATAAACATGATAGGCGTTATTGTTAAGAACTGTTCCCAAACATAGGTTCACCCATTGGCTGTCCAATCTGGGCAGGTGTGTGTTCGAACTGCGCATGTGCAGGTCCAACCAGGGAACGAAATCTCATTTGTTTTCAGTGTTGTCATTTACGTACAATTATTTTCGAAAATTATATACCAAGGAAATATATCACGTTGGACTGGTAACCCAGGGGTCGCATGTTCGATCCCCGTCTGACCCTAATAACATTAACAGCCTTTCAGATGGGACATCAAACCGAGATCTCGTGTCGGTGCTTTACACCGTGCACGTAAAAGAACCAGAGGAGACTCTGGAATGGGTCTCTGTCTGTATCATTGCACTATCCTCCAACAATCTAAAATGACTAATCTCTTCAAGAGGTGTCGCTCATATGGGCAACCGGTAGCGACGATAAATAAACATAAAACACACATTGTTGTCATTTGTGTACAATTCATTTCGAAAATTATATGCCAAGGAAATATTGCAGACTGTGCTACATGTTATTTGTAATTGTAGAATCACGGCATTTCTGTCTAGTACTTCTGAACTGAACAGTATAATATTATGCGAAGACATGCTCCTTTAAAGTTTAATGTCTAGCAGATGTTAAAGCGACAATACATCATAAAAAGAAAAAGAAACACATTTACGTATAAATAGCATTGCTACTACAAATTCTACAGAAATAATTCGAACATGCTCTTAAAAACGAAAGTAGGATTTCAAATAACGGTCAGCCACGCTCCTGGCGTGTGTTTATTATTGGAGTCTATGTATATAAAAATCGAATTTATTTATCGGTAGTACGATATTAGTGAAATTGTTGCTTTACCTGAAGCAACCGCCAGTCGTAACTCGTAATGTAGTCTGCTCACATCGTACCCATAGCCTTGTGCAAGTTATATATACCTAAATTATATAGATATCTGAATTATATAGATATCTGAATTATATAGATATCTGAATTATATAGATATCTGAATTATATAGATATCTGAATTATATAGATATCTGAATTATATAAATATCTGAATCATATAGATATCTGAATCATATAGATATCTGAATTATATAGATATCTGAATTATATAGATATCTGGATTATATAAATATCTGAATCATATAGATATCTGAATCATATAGATAACTGAATTATATAGATATCTGAATCATATAGATATCTGAATCATATAGATATCTGAATTATATTGATATCTGAATTATATAGATATCTGAATTATATAGATATCTGAATCATATAGATAACTGAATCATATAGATATCTGAATCATATAGATATCTGAATCATATAGATATCTGAATCATATAGATATCTGAATCATATAGATATCTGAATCATATAGATATCTGAATCATATAGATATCTGAATTATATAGATATCTGAATTACATAGATATCTGAATTATATCAGTGAAATAAATAGAGGATGAATACATTGACGACTATACGTCGTGAGTCGATAACAAATATGCCGCCATCTTGAATTTAAAGTTGAATCGAGGAAAAATACATGAACACATGTAATGGATTTATTGTTACAATTTGCAGTGACAAACTTCGAGACATTGTCAGTTGTATTTCGCTTTTGCTTTGTTTCATAGCAAAAACAATAATACAGGTAAATAGTGTCATTGAAGTCAGATAAACGGTGAACATTAAATAAGACGTTGTCTAAGCATTTAAAGGGAGAGTAATAGTACAATAATAGTGTATTGGGAAGGGAGATAATAAAAAAAGTAGTCCGACAAAATACAGTGAGTGATATGCAGTGGTGATATGGATTATATCTCACGGATAGAACACTGTATTTCATCAATTAGCATAAAATAAAATGTGTTATTTCAGTTGTTGAAAGCAGTGTACTAACACATGTTATTCTACAGAAATAATTCGAACATGCTCTTAAAAACGAAAGTAGGATTTCAAATAACGACCAGCAACGCTCCTGGCGTGTGTTTATTATTGGAGTCTATGTATATAAAAATTGAATTTATTTATCGGTAGTACGATATTAGTGAAATTGTTGCTTTACCTGAAGCAACCGCCAGTCGTAACTCGTAATGTAGTCTGCTCACATCGTACCCATAGCCTTGTGCAAGTTATATATACCTAAATTATATAGATATCTGAATTATATAGATATCTGAATTATATAGATATCTGAATCATATAGATATCTGAATTATATAGATATCTGAATATCTGAATTATATAGATATCTGAATCATATAGATATCTGAATCATATAGATATCTGAATATCTGAATTATATAGATATCTGAATTATATAGATATCTGAATTATATAGATATCTGAATATCTGAATTATATAGATATCTGAATTATATAGATATCTGAATCATATAGATATCTGAATTATATAGATATCTGAATATCTGAATTATATAGATATCTGAATTATATAGATATCTGAATCATATAGATATCTGAATTATATAGATATCTGAATTATATAGATATCTGAATCATATAGATATCTGAATTATATAGATATCTGAATTATATAGATATCTGAATTATATAGATATCTGAATCATATAGATATCTGAATTATATAGATATCTGAATCATATAGATAATGAATCATATAGATATCTGAATTATATAGATATCTGAATCATATAGATATCTGAATCATATAGATATCTGAATTATATAGATATCTGAATTATATAGATATCTGAATCATATAGATATCTGAATTATATAGATATCTGAATCATATAGATATCTGAATTATATAGATATCTGAATTATATAGATATCTGAATTATATAGATATCTGAATCATATAGATATCTGAATTATATAGATATCTGAATTATATAGATATCTGAATCATATAGATATCTGAATTATATAGATATCTGAATTATATAGATATCTGAATCATATAGATATCTGAATTATATAGATATCTGAATTATATAGATATCTGGATTATATAGATATCTGAATTATATAGATATCCGAATGTATTGTTGAGTTATGTATTTTATTTGTCAACACATACCGAAATGCATATTCAAGAATGTGTTTAGGTTACCTGTGCAGCCAGCCATACCTATAGTTCAATGAAATAAATGAATGCATGCACTAGAAATAAATCAAATAGAACTGTTCCCGTCCCTGTTTATCTCGATAAATAAAATATGTTTAAACCAAAATAACAAATATATATTGGAGTCTATACTAAACGAGTGATAGTGTAGCGTAGATACAATTTAATTCTGACCAGTCGAAAAATAAATATGCATAGGCACGGCACGCATGTGATATATTGTGGTAAATATGTACGATACATGTTGTTCCTACATTGACCCGATTTATATTATGTTGTCATGTCAATTAAATGTCGTATACGACGCTCGTTTATTAGTTGAAATACCCATATTATATTCTGTTTATTCTATTACAAATATTTGGGAAATGTTTTTACAATATAATAGGAAAATACATTCTGAAGATATTTGCTTTTTTCACCGAAGTATTGTCGTTTCAAAATAACAAATAAATAGTATCACCATTGATGTTTGGAACGTCTCGGATGGTCGGTAATATAACTTATGTTATGCTTTCCAAGGAAATACAGAAATGTATCAGTGAAATAAATAGAGGATGTATGTATGTTTCATTAATGTCAAACCCCTTGCGGGGACCTAGATGAATACATTGAAGACTATACGTCGTGAGTCGATACACAAATATGCCGCCATCTTGAATTTAAAGTTGAATCGAGGAAAAATACATGAAAACATTTAATGGATTTATTGTTACAATTTGCAGTGACAAACTTCTAGACATTGTCAGTTGTATTTCGCTTTTGATTTGTTTCATAACTAAAACAATAATACAGGTAAATAGTGTCATTGAAGACAGGTAAACGGTGAACATTAAATAACACGTTGTCTAAGCATTTAAAGGGAGAGTAATAGTATAAGAATAGTGTATTGGGAAGGGAGATAATAAAACAAGTAGTCCGACAAAATACAGTGAGTGATATGCAGTTGTGATATGGATTATATCTCACTGATAGAACACTGTATTTCATCAATTAGCATAAAATAAAATGTGTTATTTCACTTGTTGAAAGCAGTGTACTAACACATTTTATTTAACACTGCTTTGCACATGTGGTAGCCTGGGAACAGGCGTCGATATATATTGCATGGTCAGTCAAATAAATATATTAGTCCATAGGCGGACGCCTTAACCACTAGGTCACGGAGACGGTTTTATTTGTGACATCAAACAGTTGACTGTCCATTCTCCATCAATGAAGTGCGTGCTTGTAACATGCGCGTGCGTGCTTGTAACATGCGCGTGCGTGCTTGTAACATGCGCGTGCGTGCATGTAACATGCGTGTGCGTGCACTCTAAATATTATAAAATAATATGTCATGTGATATGTATTTTGATATGTCTTTACATTGTGAAACGTGCACACTTTGTACATTAATGTAGATGTGTAGCCATATACCTATGTGTATTCGTTAATAAATGTATATTCTGTTCTGCAGTATTATTATTATTGTGTAGCTATATGCATGTATTACTTGGCAACATTAAACTGAGACTCATTAATCTCCGCCAAAGCCTATGTAAGTTTCCGTGAAAAACGACCAGGACATACGTTAGGTTGTTACCGTTAATATTTGAATCAAGTCAGTAAGTAAGTGTACCATAATCTAAAGCTCATATTTTACTTCGGAAATCCGATTATTAACGAAGTAAGTTCACGGAATATGCAAATGTCTCAGTTTAATATTGCCAAACAATACAAAATAGGCAATACAAAATGGTTAAACTAGTTTTATTCTATGTTCCCGCCCCTTGTTTGCGTCTTCCCATCGAGCGAACTCTTTGCATGCTGGTTGTGAACATTTCATTATAATTGAGTTGTAAGTAACTGCACAAATCTAATGATCAGAAATACAATGCCATATTTCCAAAATACGCCATTACAAATAAGAAAGTGTCGTCTGCTACAGATATTTAAACTATTTATAGGTTTTATTTTACCCAGTATGCAAATACTTAATGTTGCCAGACCTTCCTATCACCACACTGACTGACAGTTTTATGAGGTGTGATGTGTGTATGATTAGTTAACGGTACACTCTATAGAAAATGTCAAACATTTGGTCACCAAATGCACGCAGCAGACACTTTTAAATGTAAATCCGTGTACCATAAAAAAACCCGGCGCGTCTTAGAACGTATGGGTCTCTTGGTGTCCAAGTGTGGGAAGAGTGTGGGAAGAACCTGGGTGCCCCCCCCCCCACCCACATAGCAGTATTTCAGGCACGGACGGACACCATGGTAGAACCGTCGACCATTATAATTTGAATACTTTTTTTCAAGCAGTAAACAGTGTGCTTTGCAATATAAAAAACTGAAAGCGAAAGTACGTCTTTACTGAATAAGTTCGGCACGCCCTGCTTACATTCGGAAAGCACCGCTCTCTATCGTTAGATCAAACGCGTTGAAACAACATCCTCAACGCATGCGCATTAAAAAGTGTTTACCTACGTTTGTTGATTGTTGAATTAAATGTATTTTTGTTTTATTGTTTCCATTTCTGTTGGATTAATTGGACTTTCTAAGCACCGTAATTGGAAATTGTATTCTTTAAATATCTAGGACATTTTACCATAAATCATCTTTTATTCTTATATGCAATACAATACAGTACAATAAATGTATTTCATAAACAATTACACCTGTCTATAGCAATTAAACAGTATATAGTGTCGCTTTAAATGGATTATTCAAGGACAAGTTATTGACTTCCTGAAGCAGACCTGGCTGAGTTATCAATCCATTTCAACTTATGTTTATTCAACAATTGGACACGAAAACCCGTTCTGATTTTCTAAAAGACCAATTTTAGTTTTTAGCACTATTGTAATGTTTTCCATTCATATCGCCGGTTCATAGTGTAGACAATACAGTTCTATTAACTTTCCATCCCCCTTCCAATTTTCTATGCAAATTTTAATTAATAGAACCACCGATTTTGAAAGCGGTTAATGGTTTTAGATTTGCCCAGGTAGGTAATCAATTCCAAATCGACAGAAATGTATTCATATTTGTTTATTACTTGGCGCGTATGCATGACGTTTATTATAGTGAGTTACTTTCAGATGGCAGCCAAGTTAGGAATTGTTTAAAAGGTTATTTAACGTGGCTAGCGGTCGTCCATATGAGCGACGGGCAGCTTTACCTAACAACACCTTTCCTGGGCAGGCTCCAGCGGTTAACCAGGCCTTGGTGCGCCATCCTCCGTAAGAAACTGCCAACTTGTTCATATAAAGATACACGGTCTGAGCTGGGCTCGTACCCGTGACAATCAGTGAATATAGGTTAGAGTGGTAACGAAGTCAGCGACCGTAGCCACTCTGCCCACGCTTGCGGATACGTACCGGGTTCGATGGGTAAATGTGCAAGGACTGACACCCGGGTAGGTCGCCCCTCCGAGCAGTATTTCAGACAAGGACTGACACCCGGGTAGGTCGCCCCTCCGAGCAGTATTTCATGCAAGGACTGACACCCGGGTAGGTCGCCCCTCCGAGCAGTATTTCATGCAAGGACTGACACCCGGGTAGGTCGCCCCTCCGAGCAGTATTTCATGCAAGGACTGACACCCGAGTAGGTCGCCCCTCCGAGCAGTATTTCATGCAAGGACTGACACCCGGGTAGGTCGCCCCTCCGAGCAGTATTTCATGCAAGGACTGACACCCGGGTAGGTCGCCCCTCCGAGCAGTATTTCATGCAAGGACTGACACCCGAGTAGGTCGCCCCTCCGAGCAGTATTTCATGCAAGGACTGACACCCGAGTAGGTCGCCCCTACGAGCAGTATTTCATGCAAGGACTGACACCCG
>JABXNX010002062.1:0-10416 GCA_014843695.1 Archivesica marissinica | reverse complement strand
AGTGTGTCCTGGAGAATGGTATTAGGTAGTTCAGGTTTCTAGTGTGTGCTGGAGAATGGTATGAGGTAGTTCAGGTTTCTAGTGTGTCCTGGAGAATGGTATCAGGTAGTTCAGGTTTCTAGTGTGTCCTGGAGAATGGTATCAGGTAGTTCAGGTTTCTAGTGTGTCCTGGAGAATGGTATTAGGTAGTTCAGGTTTCCAGTGTGTGCTGGAGAATGGTATCAGGTAGTTCAGGTTTCTAGTGTGTCCTGGAGAATGGTATCAGGTAGTTCAGGTTTCTAGTGTGTGCTGGAGAATGGTATCAGGTAGTTCAGGTTTCTAGTGTGTCCTGGAGAATGGTATGAGGTAGTTCAGGTTTCTAGTGTGTCCTGGAGAATGGTATGAGGTAGTTCAGGTTTCTAGTGTGTCCTGGAGAATGGTATCAGGTAGTTCAGGTTTCTAGTGTGTGCTGGAGAATGGTATTAGGTAGTTCAGGTTTCTAGTGTGTGCTGGAGAATGGTATTAGGTAGTTCAGGTTTCTAGTGTGTCCTGGAGAATGGTATCAGGTAGTTCAGGTTTCTAGTGTGTCCTGGAGAATGGTATCAGGTAGTTCAGGTTTCTAGTGTGTGCTGGAGAATGGTATGAGGTAGTTCAGGTTTCTAGTGTGTCCTGGAGAATGGTATCAGGTAGTTCAGGTTTCTAGTGTGTCCTGGAGAATGGTATGAGGTAGTTCAGGTTTCTAGTGTGTTCTGGAGAATGGTATTAGGTAGTTCAGGTTTCTAGTGTGTGCTGGAGAATGGTATCAGGTAGTTCAGGTTTCTAGTGTGTGCTGGAGAATGGTATGAGGTAGTTCAGGTTTCTAGTGTGTCCTGGAGAATGGTATCAGGTAGTTCAGGTTTCTAGTGTGTCCTGGAGAATGGTATGAGGTAGTTCAGGTTTCTAGTGTGTCCTGGAGAATGGTATCAGGTAGTTCAGGTTTCTAGTGTGTGCTGGAGAATGGTATGAGGTAGTTCAGGTTTCTAGTGTGTCCTGGAGAATGGTATGAGGTAGTTCAGGTTTCTAGTGTGTCCTGGAGAATGGTATTAGGTAGTTCAGGTTTCTAGTGTGTCCTGGAGAATGGTATTAGGTAGTTCAGGTTTCTAGTGTGTTCTGGAGAATGGTATTAGGTAGTTCAGGTTTCTAGTGTGTGCTGGAGAATGGTATCAGGTAGTTCAGGTTTCTAGTGTGTCCTGGAGAATGGTATCAGGTAGTTCAGGTTTCTAGTGTGTCCTGGAGAATGGTATCAGGTAGTTCAGGTTTCTAGTGTGTCCTGGAGAATGGTATCAGGTAGTTCAGGTTTCTAGTGTGTCCTGGAGAATGGTATCAGGTAGTTCAGGTTTCTAGTGTGTCCTGGAGAATGGTATCAGGTAGTTCAGGTTTCTAGTGTGTCCTGGAGAATGGTATTAGGTAGTTCAGGTTTCTAGTGTGTGCTGGAGAATGGTATCAGGTAGTTCAGGTTTCTAGTGTGTCCTGGAGAATGGTATGAGGTAGTTCAGGTTTCTAGTGTGTGCTGGAGAATGGTATGAGGTAGTTCAGGTTTCTAGTGTGTCCTGGAGAATGGTATCAGGTAGTTCAGGTTTCTAGTGTGTCCTGGAGAATGGTATCAGGTAGTTCAGGTTTCTAGTGTGTCCTGGAGAATGGTATTAGGTAGTTCAGGTTTCTAGTGTGTGCTGGAGAATGGTATTAGGTAGTTCAGGTTTCTAGTGTGTCATGGAGAATGGTATTAGGTATCAGGTTTCTAGTGTGTCCTGGAGAATGGTATCAGGTAGTTCAGGTTTCTAGTGTGTCCTGGAGAATGGTATTAGGTAGTTCAGGTTTCTAGTGTGTCCTGGAGAATGGTATGAGGTAGTTCAGGTTTCTAGTGTGTCCTGGAGAATGGTATCAGGTAGTTCAGGTTTCTAGTGTGTGCTGGAGAATGGTATCAGGTAGTTCAGGTTTCTAGTGTGTCCTGGAGAATGGTATGAGGTAGTTCAGGTTTCTAGTGTGTGCTGGAGAATGGTATGAGGTAGTTCAGGTTTCTAGTGTGTCCTGGAGAATGGTATCAGGTAGTTCAGGTTTCTAGTGTGTCCTGGAGAATGGTATCAGGTAGTTCAGGTTTCTAGTGTGTCCTGGAGAATGGTATTAGGTAGTTCAGGTTTCTAGTGTGTGCTGGAGAATGGTATGAGGTAGTTCAGGTTTCTAGTGTGTCCTGGAGAATGGTATTAGGTAGTTCAGGTTTCTAGTGTGTCCTGGAGAATGGTATGAGGTAGTTCAGGTTTCTAGTGTGTCCTGGAGAATGGTATTAGGTAGTTCAGGTTTCTAGTGTGTCCTGGAGAATGGTATGAGGTAGTTCAGGTTTCTAGTGTGTCCTGGAGAATGGTATCAGGTAGTTCAGGTTTCTAGTGTGTCCTGGAGAATGGTATGAGGTAGTTCAGGTTTCTAGTGTGTCCTGGAGAATGGTATCAGGTAGTTCAGGTTTCTAGTGTGTCCTGGAGAATGGTATCAGGTAGTTCAGGTTTCTAGTGTGTCCTGGAGAATGGTATTAGGTAGTTCAGGTTTCTAGTGTGTGCTGGAGAATGGTATCAGGTAGTTCAGGTTTCTAGTGTGTCCTGGAGAATGGTATCAGGTAGTTCAGGTTTCTAGTGTGTCCTGGAGAATGGTATCAGGTAGTTCAGGTTTCTAGTGTGTGCTGGAGAATGGTATCAGGTAGTTCAGGTTTCTAGTGTGTCCTGGAGAATGGTATCAGGTAGTTCAGGTTTCTAGTGTGTCCTGGAGAATGGTATTAGGTAGTTCAGGTTTCTAGTGTGTCCTGGAGAATGGTATCAGGTAGTTCAGGTTTCTAGTGTGTCCTGGAGAATGGTATCAGGTAGTTCAGGTTTCTAGTGTGTCCTGGAGAATGGTATTAGGTAGTTCAGGTTTCTAGTGTGTGCTGGAGAATGGTATCAGGTAGTTCAGGTTTCTAGTGTGTCCTGGAGAATGGTATCAGGTAGTTCAGGTTTCTAGTGTGTCCTGGAGAATGGTATCAGGTAGTTCAGGTTTCTAGTGTGTGCTGGAGAATGGTATTAGGTAGTTCAGGTTTCTAGTGTGTCCTGGAGAATGGTATGAGGTAGTTCAGGTTTCTAGTGTGTCCTGGAGAATGGTATTAGGTAGTTCAGGTTTCTAGTGTGTCCTGGAGAATGGTATCAGGTAGTTCAGGTTTCTAGTGTGTCCTGGAGAATGGTATGAGGTAGTTCAGGTTTCTAGTGTGTCCTGGAGAATGGTATGAGGTAGTTCAGGTTTCTAGTGTGTCCTGGAGAATGGTATGAGGTAGTTCAGGTTTCTAGTGTGTCCTGGAGAATGGTATTAGGTAGTTCAGGTTTCTAGTGTGTGCTGGAGAATGGTATTAGGTAGTTCAGGTTTCTAGTGTGTCCTGGAGAATGGTATCAGGTAGTTCAGGTTTCTAGTGTGTGCTGGAGAATGGTATCAGGTAGTTCAGGTTTCTAGTGTGTCCTGGAGAATGGTATCAGGTAGTTCAGGTTTCTAGTGTGTCCTGGAGAATGGTATCAGGTAGTTCAGGTTTCTAGTGTGTCCTGGAGAATGGTATCAGGTAGTTCAGGTTTCTAGTGTGTCCTGGAGAATGGTATGAGGTAGTTCAGGTTTCTAGTGTGTTCTGGAGAATGGTATTAGGTAGTTCAGGTTTCTAGTGTGTGCTGGAGAATGGTATCAGGTAGTTCAGGTTTCTAGTGTGTTGGAGAATGTATAGTATTCAGGTTTCTAGTGTGTGCTGGAGAATGGTATTAGGTAGTTCAGGTTTCTAGTGTGTCATGGAGAATGGTATTAGGTAGTTCAGGTTTCTAGTGTGTCATGGAGAATGGTATGAGGTAGTTCAGGTTTCTAGTGTGTCCTGGAGAATGGTATTAGGTAGTTCAGGTTTCTAGTGTGTCCTGGAGAATGGTATCAGGTAGTTCAGGTTTCTAGTGTGTCCTGGAGAATGGTATGAGGTAGTTCAGGTTTCTAGTGTGTCCTGGAGAATGGTATGAGGTAGTTCAGGTTTCTAGTGTGTCCTGGAGAATGGTATGAGGTAGTTCAGGTTTCTAGTGTGTCCTGGAGAATGGTATTAGGTAGTTCAGGTTTCTAGTGTGTGCTGGAGAATGGTATTAGGTAGTTCAGGTTTCTAGTGTGTCCTGGAGAATGGTATTAGGTAGTTCAGGTTTCTAGTGTGTCCTGGAGAATGGTATGAGGTAGTTCAGGTTTCTAGTGTGTCCTGGAGAATGGTATTAGGTAGTTCAGGTTTCTAGTGTGTCCTGGAGAATGGTATGAGGTAGTTCAGGTTTCTAGTGTGTCGTGGAGAATGGTATGAGGTAGTTCAGGTTGCTAGTGTGTCCTGGAGAATGGTATCAGGTAGTTCAGGTTTCTAGTGTGTCATGGAGAATGGTATTACGTAGTTCAGGTTTCTAGTGTGTTCTGGAGAATGGTATTAGGTAGTTCATGTTTCTAGTGTGTGTTGGAGAATGGTATTAGGTAGTTCAGGTTTCTAATGTGATCTGGAGAATGGTATTAGGTAGTTCATGTTTCTAGTGTGTGCTGGAGAATGGTATCAGGTAGTTCAGGTTTCTAGTGTGTGTTGGAGAATGGTATCAGGTAGTTCAGGTTTACAGTGTGTTCTGGAGAATGGTATCATGTAGTTCAGGTTTCTAGTGTGTCCTGGAGAATGGTATCAGGTAGTTCAGGTTTCCAGTGTGTCCTGGAGAATGGTATCAGGTAGTTCAGGTTTCTAGTGTGTGCTGGAGAATGGTATTAGCTAGCTCAGGTTTCTAGTGTGTCATGGAGAACGGTATTTGGTAGTTCAGATTTCTAGTGTGTCATGGAGAATGGTATGAGGTAGTTCAGGTTTCTAGTGTGTCCTGGAGAAAGGTATTAGGTAGTTCAGGTTTCTAGTGTGTCCTGGAGAATGGTATCAGGTAGTTCAGGTTTCTAGTGTGTCATGGAGAATGGTATGAGGTAGTTCAGGTTTCTAGTGTGTCCTGTAGAATGGTATGAGGTAGTTTAGGTTTCTAGTGTGTCATGGAGAATGGTATGAGGTAGTTCAGGTTGCTAGTGTGTCCTGGAGAATGGTATTAGGTAGTTCATGTTTCTAGTGTGTGCTGGAGAATGGTATTAGGTAGTTCAGGTTTCCAGTGTGTCATGGAGAATGGTATTAGGTAGTTCAGGTTTCAAGTGTGTCCTGGAGAATGGTATGAGGTAGTTCAGGTTTCTAGTGTGTCATGGAGAATGGTATTAGGTAGTTCAGGTTTCTAGTGTGTCCTGGAGAATGGTATGAGGTAGTTCAGGTTTCTAGTGTGTCCTGGAGAATGGTATGAGGTAGTTCAGGTTGCTAGTGTGTCCTGGAGAATGGTATCAGGTAGTTCAGGTTTCTAGTGTGTCCTGGAGAATGGTATTAGGTAGTTCAGGTTTCTAGTGTGTCCTGGAGAATGGTATCAGGTAGTTCAGGTTTCTAGTGTGTCTTGGAGAATGGTATTAGGTAGTTCAGGTTTCTAGTGTGTCCTGGAGAATGGTATTAGGTAGTTCAGGTTTCTAGTGTGTGCTGGAGAATGGTATCAGGTAGTTCAGGTTTCCAGTGTGTCCTGGAGAATGGTATTAGATAGTTCAGGTTTTCAGTGTGTCCTGGAGAATGGTATCAGGTAGTTCAGGTTTCTAGTGTGTCCTGGAGAATGGTATTAGATAGTTCAGGTTTCCAGTGTGTCCTGGAGAATGGTATCAGGTAGTTCAGGTTTCTAGTGTGTGCTGGAGAATGGTATCAGGTAGTTCAGGTTGCTAGTGTCTCCTGGAGAATGGTATCAGGTAGTTCAGGTTTCTAGTGTGTGCTGGAGAATGGTATCAGGTAGTTCAGGTTTCTAGTGTGTCTTGGAGAATGGTATGAGGTAGTTCAGGTTTCTAGTGTGTCCTGGAGAATGGTATGAGGTAGTTCAGGTTTCTAGTGTGTCCTGGAGAATGGTATGAGGTAGTTCAGGTTTCTAGTGTGTTCTGGAGAATGGTATCAGGTAGTTCAGGTTTCTAGTGTGTGCTGGAGAATGGTATGAGGTAGTTCAGGTTTCTAGTGTGTCCTGGAGAATGGTATTAGGTAGTTCAGGTTTCCAGTGTGTCCTGGAGAATGGTATTAGGTAGTTCAGGTTTCTAGTGTGTCCTGGAGAATGGTATTAGGTAGTTCAGGTTTCTAGTGTGTCCTGGAGAATGGTATGAGGTAGTTCAGGTTTCTAGTGTGTCCTGGAGAATGGTATCAGGTAGTTCAGGTTTCTAGTGTGTGCTGGAGAATGGTATGAGGTAGTTCAGGTTTCTAGTGTGTCCTGGAGAATGGTATCAGGTAGTTCAGGTTTCTAGTGTGTCCTGGAGAATGGTATCAGGTAGTTCAGGTTTCTAGTGTGTCCTGGAGAATGGTATTAGGTAGTTCAGGTTTCTAGTGTGTCCTGGAGAATGGTATTAGGTAGTTCAGGTTTCTAGTGTGTGCTGGAGAATGGTATTAGGTAGTTCAGGTTTCTAGTGTGTGCTGGAGAATGGTATTAGGTAGTTCAGGTTTCTAGTGTGTCCTGGAGAATGGTATCAGGTAGTTCAGGTTTCTAGTGTGTCCTGGAGAATGGTATTAGGTAGTTCAGGTTTCTAGTGTGTGCTGGAGAATGGTATGAGGTAGTTCAGGTTTCTAGTGTGTCCTGGAGAATGGTATCAGGTAGTTCAGGTTTCTAGTGTGTGCTGGAGAATGGTATGAGGTAGTTCAGGTTTCTAGTGTGTCCTGGAGAATGGTATCAGGTAGTTCAGGTTTCTAGTGTGTCCTGGAGAATGGTATCAGGTAGTTCAGGTTTCTAGTGTGTCCTGGAGAATGGTATTAGATAGTTCAGGTTTCCAGTGTGTGCTGGAGAATGGTATCAGGTAGTTCAGGTTGCTAGTGTCTCCTGGAGAATGGTATCAGGTAGTTCAGGTTTCTAGTGTCTCCTGGAGAATGGTATCAGGTAGTTCAGGTTTCTAGTGTGTGCTGGAGAATGGTATTAGGTAGTTCAGGTTTCTAGTGTGTCTTGGAGAATGGTATGAGGTAGTTCAGGTTTCTAGTGTGTCCTGGAGAATGGTATTAGGTAGTTCAGGTTTCTAGTGTGTCCTGGAGAATGGTATCAGGTAGTTCAGGTTTCTAGTGTGTCCTGGAGAATGGTATGAGGTAGTTCAGGTTTCTAGTGTGTCCTGGAGAATGGTATGAGGTAGTTCAGGTTTCTAGTGTGTCCTGGAGAATGGTATGAGGTAGTTCAGGTTTCTAGTGTGTCCTGGAGAATGGTATTAGGTAGTTCAGGTTTCTAGTGTGTGCTGGAGAATGGTATTAGGTAGTTCAGGTTTCTAGTGTGTCCTGGAGAATGGTATCAGGTAGTTCAGGTTTCTAGTGTGTGCTGGAGAATGGTATCAGGTAGTTCAGGTTTCTAGTGTGTCCTGGAGAATGGTATCAGGTAGTTCAGGTTTCTAGTGTGTCCTGGAGAATGGTATCAGGTAGTTCAGGTTTCTAGTGTGTCCTGGAGAATGGTATCAGGTAGTTCAGGTTTCTAGTGTGTCCTGGAGAATGGTATGAGGTAGTTCAGGTTTCTAGTGTGTTCTGGAGAATGGTATTAGGTAGTTCAGGTTTCTAGTGTGTGCTGGAGAATGGTATCAGGTAGTTCAGGTTTCTAGTGTGTTATGGAGAATGGTATTAGGTATTTCATGTTTCTAGTGTGTGCTGGAGAATGGTATTAGCTAGCTCAGGTTTCTAGTGTGTCATGGAGAATGGTATTAGGTAGTTCAGGTTTCTAGTGTGTCATGGAGAATGGTATGAGGTAGTTCAGGTTTCTAGTGTGTCCTGGAGAATGGTATTAGGTAGTTCAGGTTTCTAGTGTGTCCTGGAGAATGGTATCAGGTAGTTCAGGTTTCTAGTGTGTCCTGGAGAATGGTATGAGGTAGTTCAGGTTTCTAGTGTGTCCTGGAGAATGGTATGAGGTAGTTCAGGTTTCTAGTGTGTCATGGAGAATGGTATGAGGTAGTTCAGGTTTCTAGTGTGTCCTGGAGAATGGTATTAGGTAGTTCATGTTTCTAGTGTGTGCTGGAGAATGGTATTAGCTAGTTCAGGTTTCCAGTGTGTCATGGAGAATGGTATTAGGTAGTTCAGGTTTCAAGTGTGTCCTGGAGAATGGTATGAGGTAGTTCAGGTTTCTAGTGTGTCATGGAGAATGGTATTAGGTAGTTCAGGTTTCTAGTGTGTCCTGGAGAATGGTATGAGGTAGTTCAGGATTCTATTGTGTCGTGGAGAATGGTATGAGGTAGTTCAGGTTGCTAGTGTGTCCTGGAGAATGGTATCAGGTAGTTCAGGTTTCTAGTGTGTCATGGAGAATGGTATTACGTAGTTCAGGTTTCTAGTGTGTTCTGTAGAATGGTATTAGGTAGTTCATGTTTCTAGTGTGTGTTGGAGAATGGTATTAGGTAGTTCAGGTTTCTAATGTGATCTGGAGAATGGTATTAGGTAGTTCATGTTTCTAGTGTGTGCTGGAGAATGGTATCAGGTAGTTCAGGTTTCTAGTGTGTGCTGGAGAATGGTATCAGGTAGTTCAGGTTTACAGTGTGTTCTGGAGAATGGTATCAGGTAGTTCAGGTTTCTAGTGTGTCCTGGAGAATGGTATCAGGTAGTTCAGGTTTCCAGTGTGTCCTGGAGAATGGTATCAGGTAGTTCAGGTTTCTAGTGTGTGCTGGAGAATGGTATTAGCTAGCTCAGGTTTCTAGTGTGTCATGGAGAACGGTATTTGGTAGTTCAGATTTCTAGTGTGTCATGGAGAATGGTATGAGGTAGTTCAGGTTTCTAGTGTGTCCTGGAGAAAGGTATTAGGTAGTTCAGGTTTCTAGTGTGTCCTGGAGAATGGTATCAGGTAGTTCAGGTTTCTAGTGTGTCATGGAGAATGGTATGAGGTAGTTCAGGTTTCTAGTGTGTCCTGTAGAATGGTATGAGGTAGTTTAGGTTTCTAGTGTGTCATGGAGAATGGTATGAGGTAGTTCAGGTTGCTAGTGTGTCCTGGAGAATGGTATTAGGTAGTTCATGTTTCTAGTGTGTGCTGGAGAATGGTATTAGCTAGTTCAGGTTTCCAGTGTGTCATGGAGAATGGTATTAGGTAGTTCAGGTTTCAAGTGTGTCCTGGAGAATGGTATGAGGTAGTTCAGGTTTCTAGTGTGTCATGGAGAATGGTATTAGGTAGTTCAGGTTTCTAGTGTGTCCTGGAGAATGGTATGAGGTAGTTCAGGATTCTAGTGTGTCGTGGAGAATGGTATGAGGTAGTTCAGGTTGCTAGTGTGTCCTGGAGAATGGTATCAGGTAGTTCAGGTTTCTAGTGTGTCATGGAGAATGGTATTAGGTAGTTCAGGTTTCTAGTGTGTCCTGGAGAATGGTATCAGGTAGTTCAGGTTTCTAGTGTGTCTTGGAGAATGGTATTAGGTAGTTCAGGTTTCTAGTGTGTCCTTGAGAATGGTATTAGGTACTTCAGGTTTCTAGTGTGTGCTGGAGAATGGTATCAGGTAGTTCAGGTTTCCAGTGTGTCCTGGAGAATGGTATTAGATAGTTCAGGTTTTCAGTGTGTCCTGGAGAATGGTATCAGGTAGTTCAGGTTTCTAGTGTGTCCTGGAGAATGGTATTAGATAGTTCAGGTTTCCAGTGTGTCCTGGAGAATGGTATCAGGTAGTTCAGGTTTCTAGTGTGTGCTGGAGAATGGTATCAGGTAGTTCAGGTTGCTAGTGTCTCCTGGAGAATGGTATCAGGTAGTTCAGGTTTCTAATGTCTCCTGGAGAATGGTATCAGGTAGTTCAGGTTTCTCGTGTGTGCTTGAGAATGTTATCAGGTAGTTCAGGTTTTTAGTGTGTGCTGGAGAATGGTATCAGGTAGTTCAGGTTTCTAGTGTGTCTTGGAGAATAGTATGAGGTAGTTCAGGTTTCTAGTGTGTCCTGGATGAATGGTATGAGGTAGTTCAGGTTTCTAGTGTGTCCTGGAGAATGGTATGAGGTAGTTCAGGTTTCTAGTGTGTTCTGGAGAATGGTATGAGGTAGTTCAGGTTTCTAGTGTGTCCTAGATGAATGGTATGAGGTAGTTCAGGTTTCTAGTGTGTCCTGGAGAATGGTATGAGGTAGTTCAGGTTTCTAGTGTGTCCTGGAGAATGGTATCAGGTAGTTCAGGTTTCTAGTGTGTCCTGGAGAATGGTATTAGGTAGTTCAGGTTTCTAGTGTGTGCTGGAGAATGGTATCAGGTAGTTCAGGTTTCTAGTGTGTCCTGGAGAATGGTATGAGGTAGTTCAGGTTTCTAGTGTGTCCTGGAGAATGGTATCAGGTAGTTCAGGTTTCTAGTGTGTGCTGGAGAATGGTATGAGGTAGTTCAGGTTTCTAGTGTGTCCTGGAGAATGGTAT
>JABXNX010002061.1:0-10419 GCA_014843695.1 Archivesica marissinica | reverse complement strand
CACTATTTCACCATATCTACGTACATTACTACAATAACTACGCACTGTCTCACCATATCTACGTACATTCCTACAAGATATACGCACTATCTCACCATATCTACGTATATTACTACAAGATATACGCACTATCTCACCATATTTACGTACATCACTACAAGATATACGCAATATCGCACTATATATACGTACATTACTACAAGATATACGCACTGTCTCACCATATCTACGTACATTACTACAATATATACGCACTATCTCACCATATCTACGTACATTACTACAAGATATACGCGCAATCTCACCATATATACGTACATTACTACAAGATATACGCACTATCTCACTATATATACCTACATTACTACAAGATATATCCACTATCTCACCATATTTACGTACATTACTACAAGATATACACAGTATCTCACCATATCTACGTACATTACAACAATATATATCCACTATCTCACCATATCTACATACATTTCTACAAGATATACGCACTATCTCACTATATATACCTACATTACTACAAGATATATCCACTATCTCACCATATTTACGTACATTACTACAAGATATACGCAGTATCTCACCATATCTACGTACATTACAACAATATATATCCACTATCTCACCATATCTACATACATTTCTACAAGATATACGCACTATCTCCCCATATATACGTACATTGCTACTAAATATAAGCACTATCGCACCATATCTACGTACATTACTATAATAACTACGCACTGTCTCACCATATCTACATACATTACTACAAGATATACGCAGTATCTCACCATATCTACGTACATTACTACAAGATATACGCACTATCTCACCATATCTACGTACATTACTCTTCTAATCGGTCGCTATTTATAGAAGCGTACGTAATCGCTATTTATGGATCGATTCGTAGTCGTTATTTATAGAAACGTACGCACTCGCTATTTATAGAGCGGTTCGTAGTCGTTATTTATACAAACGTACGCGCTGGCTATTTATAGAGCGGTTCGTTTCCATTGGTCGCTGTAATAGGGTATGTAGTGTAGTGTAGTCGCTTCGTTTTCTTATACACCACTTTCACTCTGTTACTGTACCGATCGGTATATCGATGTCGTAAAAGAACGTCGTTTTTTTATACAAATTTATTTTAGCTCGATCGCGAAACGAGTTATTCCGACTTATCGTTCCTGACGGAGAGAGAATTCAAATGGCGACGCTCGTAACGGCTCCAACGGGGCTCGAACTCCGGACCTGAAGCTGCGCTATCGCGACTTCCTGTCGTACTGAGGTGGCGACCCATGATTGCGAGCTGGATTTGGTCACCATTGGGTAACCGGATATCCGTGACATCCATTCGTTGTCCCGCGACAACCACTCGCTACACGACCTCGGTACACGGTCTCACATAGCGCGTACCGTAAATGAGGGCCGATGCAGCGATAACTCTACCCCAGGGCCAGCGGTAAGCCCGGATCTGAATCCGTGTGTGGGCGGAGAATGGAGGTACCCCCCGGTACGGACCAGTTGGAAGCGGCTCTGTTCGGATGTTATTGACTCGAGAACGGATCCGACTGGAAGCATGAGGGTGTCATCCGAGTACGTGGCGGGGCCACCGATTATTCTGACTAGTGTCTTCGAAGAAATGCGACGACGCTCCGGATATATAATAGCGGACATATGTCGCATTATTCGCGAATTATAAGATTATCCGATAAGCCGAGGTCATCCAAAATGGACGCCGCGTAGAGACTCGTTACTAGATCAGACGATACGCCTTCGTACACGGTAGTTGCGCGATACGTCATCAATAAACGCGCACGCGCGTGACCTACTTATATTAACTTATATGCAAAGAGCCGGGTTTACTAAAAAACAAAGAGCTCGGTAGTTGCGCGATACGTCATCAATAGGCTATGTAGTGACGCGCACGCGCGTGACCTACTTTATATTCCCTTATATGCAAATGAGTTACTATAAATCGTATTCAAAATGGCGCCCGTTTGTTTACATACAAAGACGTTTGTTTACAGTCAAAGAGCTGCATGTACTACTCATACTAACCACTGCATTGGTGAGAAGCGAGCGTGATGACCATTGCATTGGCGAGAAGCGAGCGTGCTAACCACTGCATTGGTGAGAGGCGAGCGTGATAACCATTGCATTGGTGAGAAGAGAGCTTGCTAACCACTGCATTGGTGAGAGTGCTAACCATTGCATTGGTGAGAGGCGAGCGTGCTAACCACTGCATTTGTGAGAAGCGAGCGTGCTAACCACTGCATTGGTGAGAAGCGAGCGTGCTAACCACTGCATTGGTGAGAATCGAGCATAATAACCACTGCATTGGTGAGAAGCGAGCAAACTAACCACTGTATTGGTGAGTAGCGAGCATACTAACCACTGCATTGGTGAGTAGCGAGCATACTGACCACTGCATTGGTGAGTAGCGAGTATACTAACAACTGCATTGGTGAGTAGCGAGCATATTGACCACTGCATTGGTGAGTAGCGAGCATACTAACCACTACATTGTTGAGTAGCGAGCATACTGACCACTACATTGGTGAGTAGCGAGCATACTAACAACTGCATTGGTGAGTAGCGAGCATACTAACCACTACATTGTTGAGTAGCGAGCATACTGACCACTGCATTGGTGAGTAGCGAGCATACTAACAACTGCATTGGTGAGTAGCGAGCATATTGACCACTGCATTGGTGAGTAGCAAGCATACTAACCACTACATTGTTGAGTAGCGAGCATACTGACCACTGCATTGGTGAGTAGCGAGCATACTAACCACTGTATTGGTGAGAAGCGATCGTACTAACCACTGCATTGGTGAGAAGCGATCGTGCTAACCACTGCACTTGTTTGTGCTTAGCGATACTCTCGCTATCAAATATACCTAACAGTTGCAAGTCATACTACTTTCACAGCCACCTCGCTTTCTTTAGATTGCCAGGACAATATGTGCGGGTATGACTGTACGAAGAAATGCTATTGTAAAAATAGCGTTATATCAGTGGAAGACAGGATGCTGGGTATTTGTACATCCGGATGTCTCGGTAGATGGACTGGTGTAGACGCACAATGTAACATCGGTAAGCATATACTGTTCATGTTAATATTGTAGAAAGCTGTTCGTTGACTATACCATTTCAATGTTCTCATTTCAATTGTTAACCAGTTGTAATTTCTCATTCGATAATTTCCAGAATATATTTCGAGTACTTGTATCCGAATTTCGACAATTGCATAACTGTAATTTAATGAGTGGGATTTGAAACTAATTTTGCGAGACAAAGCTTTTCACATACAGATATATTTTATTTATACAAAGGAAACATGCCAAATAATACACACACTAATATCATGCATACTCTAACATATAGTACACATATTGTACACATATAGTACACATATAGTACACATATATTAAGGATGCACATACTGGCATGTTAGGATAATAGAGAGGCTTAAATCATACACGTGAACACAAACACTCGCTCCCAAACGCACTTACAGGATACCAAACCCAGAACCAGAACATTTATGACAGAGTGAAGGGGAATAGTTTGGATGATTTGGAATAAGTGATGGTCAACACATACAGTATAGTTCCAATAATTCATTTATTACAATGCTTTCAGGAATGTACATATCCATGGTTGGTTGTTGAACAGGAATACGAACTCTAATAGTAATTGGAGTTGTAACTCAAGTTGTAGCTGGAGTTGTAACTCATAGCTGGAGTTTTAACTCAAGTTGTAGCTGGAGTTTAACTCAAGTTGTTGATGGAGTTTAACTCAAGTTGTAGATGGAGTTTAACTCAAGTTGTAGCTGGAGTTTAACACTCTGAACTATATATATATATAAACAGCAATGAATAATATGTCTTATCCATCAATACTCCTGAAATACATATATCTATATATTCAAATTGTACATTACATGTCACAGTGGCAATTGTTATTTCTGGCATTATCATTTCACAACCAATCAATGAGTCCAGTGTCATCAAAGTCCCGGATGCCTGACTATAAATATTCTATTGCGAGATATCCAACATATATCGACCTATTAAATAAACATCACATATTCAATCAAATAAATGTATCATTGAGCAATTTAATCCTTCAATATACATTTAAATACACTCTTTATAAAGCTCACCATTTGTGGAACGATGCGTTTTCCTTTCGCCCAATTCATTCTCTCCCAACGTGGTTGTTAAACAAATAACAAAACCCTGCAAATAAGTAGTATGTGTGTGTAAGAGACAAGATGCAATTGTGAATGCCATGTTATTAATAATAATAACTATTAGAAATATTTGAAACAGACAATTCAATGCTGCTAAGTTGATCTTTACCAGAAGAACATTCAATGTAAATGTTGTACTTATTTACTGCCAAAATATGGAATGCCAACCAAAACAAGTTCACCTCTATATTATCTTTTTACACTGAATGCTATAACCCCCAACACATTTGAAAGCATATTTACCATGTTAAAATATAAAACAGTTCAACACTAAAATACAACACGTGTGGTCACACACCGTGACTGGGATATGGTGGCACTGAACAGCTGATTGGGTACGTGACCTTCCATGTGTGACATGCGGTATATTCTAAATATACACCGGAAATTATGTACATTTCAGTGAAAGGGACACAACTGATAACTCTGCTTAATTAAAATATTTCACATTGTTACATATACATACTATTAGCTACATTGGTTCACAGTTAATCTGATTCAGGATAATGTCTGTCTCCAATATGGAGACAGACGATTTATTTTGAAACAAGATAAACTGATAAGCAAAAGGTGCAAATGAATGCACCGTAACAATGTTCAAAATACATAAAGTTGGACATAAAATCCACCAACCGTCCAACCAAGAGACATACGGACATGTGATGCAGTAGGAATTTGAAAAGTGAAAACCTTTACAGAACACGTACTGTAAAACCAAACGAACAAGTTACAGACCAGTAATGTTAAACATATGGGTACAGGTCTGCGGACCATTATAGGTAAACATCTGGGTACAAGCGTGTAAACCTCAGTGTACAGGTTACATACTAGTGTAGGTAAACCTTCAGGTACAAGTTGCAGACCCGTTTGGATAAATGTTCAGGCATAGTTCTGCAACCTTCCGTTTCGAGTACCGTACTAGTATTGGTAACAGTTCTGTTACACGTCGCAGACTGGTATAGAAACACATATTGGTACGTACACATATACTAACATAGCATAGACGCTGTAACACATGGTGCTACTCGTAATCATTCAGCATTAAGTTTGCAATAAGTCAGGTTGACGTGTGTATACGATGATTGGTGTAAATGTCACATACTGACTTGAGGCTAATACCCAAATTTAAGAGAATTCCTATCTCGAACCACCGGGGTTTAAATCATGGAATTGCAGATAATTCCTAATTGTCGTGTGACCAAGTGGTATAAGTAACAGGACTCTTAGATTAGTACGTACCCCATGTACTATCTGTATTATACACAACATATCAAGTATAGCATTCTACTGCAGTACATAACACATGTACTGCTTATATTATATACAACATATCGAATATAGCATTCTACTGCAGTACAGAATATATGTACCACCCATATTATACACAACTTGTCAATGACAGAACTCTGCAGACGACTGCAGTACACAACCCAGGTACTACCTATATTATGTACAACATATCAAATGCAGCACTCTACTGCAGTACACAACACAGGCACAATTTATATTATACACAACATATCAATGACAGCATTCTACTGTAGTACATAACTCTTACTACGTGTAGTGTACACGACCTATCAATGGCAGCACTCTATTGTAGTACATAACCCATGTACCACTTATAGTATACACAAATGATCGATGGCATTAGGACCAGTAACAGAATAGTATACACTTTACAACAAGTGTGTATGCAGCAGATGGCATGGTGACTACATAGTCGAATCGTTTGACAATTATTAATCATGATTGCGAACAATGGTATTAAGTTGTACAGAACAATGGCTAGAGATAGGTAAATTCACACCGTGCAGACGAATCGGTCACCTAGTTATAGTAGGAAGGTATTTCAGACACATACCCCATGTGTCTGAGAGTGAGAAGTATCGTATGTGTTTGTGGTGATGTTGGCAACATACCCCATGGTACCAATTTCCACAAGAACTAGTAAAATGTGTTAGCATACATAATGCTATCATGATCTATGCAATAATTATATGTTAGACGTTGGCAGCATACCCCATGCTACCAAGTTCTGTGTGAAAGTAGATTGATAGTGCTAGGGTTAGGCAACTGTGTGCTTAATTTATATTGGTGCGACTGGATTTGTCTGGGGGATATGTGGCGTGAGTGCAGGGACTCGGATGTATTTGCGCACTGCTCTCGATTTCCACCGGCCCATTCTCATGACGTCCGACTATGAAGTCCCAGACATAATTGCCTGAGTGCAAGCACCAATGCGGAAACTATGAGGTTTATAAAGGGTAGGTGGTAAATTTAGGAATTCGATTGCTTTTTTAAGAAATTTCCTAAAGGATGCATATCTAGTTGATTGGGATCATTCCCACGATTCTTTAGGTATGCGATGATATGCTTACGAGGGCATGGGTGACTCTTAGTAGCAGGAATGTATAGATACACTGCGGTTGTGCTCTTCTGTGCTATATGATGATGCAATCGAATATGGATGAAGTCTGTTGGTAGACGTATGTCACGGTATTGCACTACAAGTGGTACGCGTGACTTTGTTGATGGTAATAGTTCACCTATCCTAAAGAAGCCGTGAAAAGCGAGCAAAATAATAGCCCTGTAAAGAGTGATATCGTATTGGCCGGTGAGTATTGACGAACAGCAGTCTACAAGCTGGGCAAGCTGTGGTAGCAAAATCGGTAACCGGCTATCGGGTGTCTGATCCGATTTTCGGCAACCAAGGGTCAATCTACGGATAAGGGGTTGTTGTGTGGGGTCAGCAGGTTGTTGGGTCTGATGTTGGAAAGCAATCCCCCCCGAAACTGCGGTTGTGGAAACCGCCGGGACTGATTACGAAAGGGCTGGATCTGCTTGGGTGCCTCTATGCAGCAGTACAAGTACGTTTCTGTATGAACAGGGACCCACGGAATGTCCCTAGTTGCACGTTGGGTGCGGAATTTCTGATCGTACAACTGCCAGTTGGTGGAATGTTGGGATAGGGACTGGATCAGTGACATATACTGAAACATTTGGGAGGCCTCAGATGGGTATTTGACCGTAAAGATCGAAGCATAAAGTTGGAATGCCTTCGACCAGAGGAGAATGGATGAGATTTGGCGCTGAGCCGCCTTTTGAACAGATGTGACGGTGGCCGATGACATGGTCTGCACGGTGGTCAGTGTGTCGGTTGTAGTGCCAAAGTAAAGTTTGGCCATATCTACAAACTGTCTAGACCAAATAGCGGTCTTTAGCCTCTCTGGGACAGTAGCTGCACCATAGGTGAACACGCCCAGGCTGGAGGTCACAGGCTCGGAGGGCACCGGAAGCGGAGAGCTGTGGTCCACATTAAACAGCGAATCGCACAGGTCCTCCACGCCCACCGAGCCACAGTCCTCCACCCATGGCGCGTCACCCATGGGTACAGACTCAGCTGAAATAGAAGGGGGACATATCACAGATGCGGCAGGCGAACAAACAGGTGAAGAAGATAAAATATTGTTACAGGTGGGTTGATTTTGCCGACTTGTAGATGCTGTCGGTTCAGCTAGAGTTGCAGGTTGTAGCGCCGAAGTTAGTTGCTGTCGCAGTATGGGGTCTGCAGATATGGCTGCTGAAAGAACTTCAGCCAAGCGAGAAGAGTCTGGACTGGTGTCCGTGGGCTGGGGTGTGTTGGCCTTCCGTTTTGTCGCCCTCTTTTTTGCTGGCATTCTGCTGAAATAATTGAGGGAGCCTGTATGTTTGTCTCAATAGTTTTACATAAATAGGTGTCCTGGTGCAAATGATGGCACAATTGCTGAGTCTACTCAGAACATGAAGCCTATATGCATGATAACTGGTAGTGCATGTCCTACTCCAATATAGTAGCAAATGACTGTTAGTACTTATGGATGGGTAACTTGCTTGCTGACATAGTGTATAGATGTACACCAACCATGTAGTGAAGCATGGGGGTATACCCTGCATGCTGATACCACCGCAATACAACAATTATCAGGCGACAAGTCGTGGCCAGACTTATGAGCCACCACTAAAGGTCAGATTCGAAATTTATGTTAGCTGACAGTGGAGGTCAGACTAAAGGAGCCAACATTAAAGGTCAGGCACAATAATATGTGAGCTGGTAATAAAGCCTAGACTCAGTAAGTTGCTAGCAGGTAACAAAGCCCAGACTCAATAAAATGCGAGCTGGTAACAAAGCCCAGACTCAATAAAATGCGAGCTGGTAACAAAGCCCAGACTCAATAAAATGCGAGCTGGTAACAAAGCCCAGACTCAATAAAATGCGAGCTGGTAACAAAGCCCAGACTCAATAAAATGCGAGCTGGTAACAAAGCCCAGACTCAATAAAATGCGAGCTGGTAACAAAGCCCAGACTCAATAAAATGCGAGCTGGTAACAAAGCCCAGACTCAATAAAATGCGAGCTGGTAACAAAGCCCAGACTCAATAAAATGCGAGCTGGTAACAAAGCCCAGACTCAATAAAATGCGAGCTGGTAACAAAGCCCAAACTCAATAAAATGCGAGCTGGTAACAAAGCCCAGACTCAAGAATATGCGAGCTGGTACTAAAGCCCAGACTCAAGAATATGCGAGCTGGTAACAAAGCCCAGACTCAAGAATATGCGAGCTGGTAACAAAGCCCAGACTCAAGAATATGCGAGCTGGTAACAAAGCCCAGACTCAAGAATATGCGAGCTGGTAACAAAGCCCAGACTCAATAATATGCGAGCTGGTAATAAAGCCCAGACTCAAAATGATGCGAGCTGGTGAGAAAGCCCCGACTCAAGAATATGCGAGCTGGTAACAACGCCCAGACTCAAGAATATGCGAGCTGGTAGCAACGCCCAGACTCAAGAATATGCAAGCTGGTAACAAAGCCCGATTCAATAATGTGAGCTGGTAATAAAGCCTAGACTCAGTAATTTGCTAGCTGGTAACAAAGCCCAGATTCAATAATATGCGAGCTGGTAACAAAGCCCAGATTCAATAATATGCGAGCTGGTAACAAAGCCCAGATTCAATAGTATGCGAGCTGGTAACAAAGCCCGGACTCAATAAAATGCGAGCTGGTAACAAAGCCCAGACTCAATAGAATGCGAGCTGGTAACAAAGCCCAAACTCAATAAAATGCGAGCTGGTAACAAAGCCCAGACTCAAGAATATGCGAGCTGGTAACAAAGCCCAGACTCAAGAATATGCGAGCTGGTACTAAAGCCCAGACTCAAGAATATGCGAGCTGGTAACAAAGCCCAGACTCAAGAATATGCGAGCAGGTAACAAAGCCCAGACTCAAGAATATGCGAGCTGGTAACAAAGCTCAGACTCAAGAATATGCGAGCTGGTAACAAAGCCCAGGCTCAATAAAATGCGAGCTGGTAACAAAGCCCAGACTCAACAAAATGCAGCTGGTAACAAAGCCAGACTCAATAAAATGCGAGCTGGTAACGACTCTGGTGAGCCGCAACCTCCAGACTAAAATGCGAGCTGGTACAAAGCCCAGACTCATAAATGTTGATGCTGTTACAACAAAGCCCAACCAATAAATGCGAGCTGGTAACAAAGCCAGACTCAAGAATATGCGAGCTGGTAACAAAGCCCAACTCAATAAAATGCGAGCTGGTAACAAAGCCCGACTCAGAATATGCGAGCTGGTACTAAACCCAGACTCAGAACATGCGAGCTGGTAACAAAGCCCAGACTCACTAATATGCGAGCTGGGTACTAGAACCCATACTCAAGAACATGCAGCTGGTAACAAGCCCAGACTCAAGATAGCGAGCTGGTAATAAAGCCTAGACTCAGTAAGTTGCTAGCAGGTAACAAAGCCCAGACTCAATAAAATACGAGCTGGTAATAAAAGCCCAGACTCAATAAAATGCGAGCTGGTAACAAAGCCCAGACTCAATAAAATGCGAGCTGGTAACAAAGCCCAAACTCAAGAATATGGGAGCTGGTACTAAAGCCCAGACTCAATAATATGCGAGCTGGTAATAAAGCCCAGACTCAAAAGGATGCGAGCTGGTGACAAAGCCCCGACTCAAGAATATGCGAGCTGGTAACAACGCCCAGACTCAAGAATATGCAAGTTGGTAACAACGCCCAGACTCAAGAATATGCGAGCTGGTAGCAACGCCCAGACTCAAGAATATGCAAGCTGGTAACAA
>JABXNX010002060.1:0-10419 GCA_014843695.1 Archivesica marissinica | reverse complement strand
GACTCGCCAACTATTATTGGTGGCGGACGATCCCGGGAACTATTATTGGTGGCGGACGATCCCGGGACTCTCCAACTATTATTGGTGGCGGACGATCCCGGGAACTATTATTGGTGGCGGACGATCCCGGGACTCTCCAACTATTATTGGTGGCGGACGATCCCGGGACTCTCCAACTATTATTGGTGGCGGACGATCCCGGGACTTCAACTATTATTGGTGGCGGACGATCCCGGGACTCTCCAACTATTATTGGTGGCGGACGATCCCGGGACTCGCCAACTATTATTGGTGGCGGACGATCCCGGGACTCTCCAACTATTATTGGTGGCGGACGATCCCGGGACTCTCCAACTATTATTGGTGGCGGACGATCCCGGGACTCTCCAACTATTATTGGTGGCGGACGATCCCGGGACTCTCCAACTATTATTGGTGGCGGACGATCCCGGGACTCTCCAACTATTATTGGTGGCGGACGATCCCGGGACTCTCCAACTATTATTGGTGGCGGACGATCCCGGGACTCTCCAACTATTATTGGTGGCGGACGATCCCGGGACTCTCCAACTATTATTGGTGGCGGACGATCCCGGGACTCTCCAACTATTATTGGTGGCGGACGATCCCGGGACTCTCCAACTATTATTGGTGGCGGACGATCCCGGGACTCTCCAACTATTATTGGTGGCGGACGATCCCGGGAACTATTATTGGTGGCGGACGATCCCGGGAACTATTATTGGTGGCGGACGATCCCGGGACTCGCCAACTATTATTGGTGGCGGACGATCCCGGGACTCTCCAACTATTATTGGTGGCGGACGATCCCGGAACTATTATTGGTGGCGGACGATCCCGGGACTCTCCAACTATTATTGGTGGCGGACGATCCCGGGACTCTCCAACTATTATTGGTGGCGGACGATCCCGGGACTCTCCAACTATTATTGGTGGCGGACGATCCCGGGACTCCCAACTATTATTGGTGGCGGACGATCCCGGGACTCTCCAACTATTATTGGTGGCGGACGATCCCGGGACTCTCCAACTATTATTGGTGGCGGACGATCCCGGGAACTATTATTGGTGGCGGACGATCCCGGGACTCGCCAACTATTATTGGTGGCGGACGATCCCGGGACTCTCCAACTATTATTGGTGGCGGACGATCCCGGGACTCTCCAACTATTATTGGTGGCGGACGATCCCGGGAACTATTATTGGTGGCGGACGATCCCGGGACTCTCCAACTATTATTGGTGGCGGACGATCCCGGGACTCTCCAACTATTATTGGTGGCGGACGATCCCGGGAACTATTATTGGTGGCGGACGATCCCGGGACTCTCCAACTATTATTGGTGGCGGACGATCCCGGGACTCTCCAACTATTATTGGTGGCGGACGATCCCGGGACTCTCCAACTATTATTGGTGGCGGACGATCCCGGACTCTCCAACTATTATTGGTGGCGGACGATCCCGGGACTCGCCAACTATTATTGGTGGCGGACGATCCCGGGACTCTCCAACTATTATTGGTGGCGGACGATCCCGGGAACTATTATTGGTGGCGGACGATCCCGGGACTCTCCAACTATTATTGGTGGCGGACGATCCCGGGAACTATTATTGGTGGCGGACGATCCCGGGACTCTCCAACTATTATTGGTGGCGGACGATCCCGGGAACTATTATTGGTGGCGGACGATCCCGGGACTCTCCAACTATTATTGGTGGCGGACGATCCCGGGAACTATTATTGGTGGCGGACGATCCCGGACTCTCCAACTATTATTGGTGGCGGACGATCCCGGGACTCTCCAACTATTATTGGTGGCGGACGATCCCGGGACTCTCCAACTATTATTGGTGGCGGACGATCCCGGGACTCTCCAACTATTATTGGTGGCGGACGATCCCGGGACTCTCCAACTATTATTGGTGGCGGACGATCCCGGGACTCTCCAACTATTATTGGTGGCGGACGATCCCGGGACTCTCCAACTATTATTGGTGGCGGACGATCCCGGACTCTCCAACTATTATTGGTGGCGGACGATCCCGGGACTCTCCAACTATTATTGGTGGCGGACGATCCCGGGAACTATTATTGGTGGCGGACGATCCCGGGACTCTCCAACTATTATTGGTGGCGGACGATCCCGGGACTCTCCAACTATTATTGGTGGCGGACGATCCCGGGACTCTCCAACTATTATTGGTGGCGGACGATCCCGGGACTCTCCAACTATTATTGGTGGCGGACGATCCCGGGACTCTCCAACTATTATTGGTGGCGGACGATCCCGGGAACTATTATTGGTGGCGGACGATCCCGGGACTCTCCAACTATTATTGGTGGCGGACGATCCCGGGACTCTCCAACTATTATTGGTGGCGGACGATCCCGGGACTCTCCAACTATTATTGGTGGCGGACGATCCCGGGACTCTCCAACTATTATTGGTGGCGGACGATCCCGGGACTCTCCAACTATTATTGGTGGCGGACGATCCCGGGACTCTCCAACTATTATTGGTGGCGGACGATCCCGGGACTCTCCAACTATTATTGGTGGCGGACGATCCCGGGAACTATTATTGGTGGCGGACGATCCCGGGACTCGCCAACTATTATTGGTGGCGGACGATCCCGGGACTCTCCAACTATTATTGGTGGCGGACGATCCCGGGAACTATTATTGGTGGCGGACGATCCCGGGACTCTCCAACTATTATTGGTGGCGGACGATCCCGGGACTCTCCAACTATTATTGGTGGCGGACGATCCCGGGACTCTCCAACTATTATTGGTGGCGGACGATCCCGGGAACTATTATTGGTGGCGGACGATCCCGGGACTCTCCAACTATTATTGGTGGCGGACGATCCCGGGACTCTCCAACTATTATTGGTGGCGGACGATCCCGGGACTCTCCAACTATTATTGGTGGCGGACGATCCCGGGACTCTCCAACTATTATTGGTGGCGGACGATCCCGGGACTCTCCAACTATTATTGGTGGCGGACGATCCCGGGACTCTCCAACTATTATTGGTGGCGGACGATCCCGGGACTCTCCAACTATTATTGGTGGCGGACGATCCCGGGAACTTTATTGGTGGGGACGATCCCGGAACTATTATTGGTGGCGGACGATCCCGGGACTCTCCAACTATTATTGGTGGCGGACGATCCCGGGACTCTCCAACTATTATTGGTGGCGGACGATCCCGGGACTCTCCAACTATTATTGGTGGCGGACGATCCCGGAACTATTATTGGTGGCGGACGATCCCGGGACTCGCCAACTATTATTGGTGGCGGACGATCCCGGGAACTATTATTGGTGGCGGACGATCCCGGGAACTATTATTGGTGGCGGACGATCCCGGGACTCGCCAACTATTATTGGTGGCGGACGATCCCGGGAACTATTATTGGTGGCGGACGATCCCGGGAACTATTATTGGTGGCGGACGATCCCGGGACTCGCCAACTATTATTGGTGGCGGACGATCCCGGGTGTCCCTCCTATCAGTATTTCAGGCACCTGGGTTGAACCATCTTTCTTCCACAAGCCAGCTGGTTATATAAATAAAACTGTCTAGCAACCATGTTGCTAGTAGCAACCATGTCTAGCAACAATCCTGATATCTTTGTTATTTCTACATTGTTTTTATTACAGAGAATACACGACATAGACAAGAAGCACCTTACGTCGGTTGGTGATGGCTCCGTCCACTGGCCGGGTACAAACCAATGGAGCCGTCATGAAATCGACAAATGCATCGCAGAAGGTCAAACTTCATGGTTTGGGGTCCGGAATCTACAAAATGTAATTTCCTATTATAATTGTATAATTTGTTTCCAAATATTTGAGTAGTTCGACTAATAAACAAACGTCGTATACGAAATAGTATAAATATGGTCAACATCAATGTGTAGGCCCCTATATCTGGAATTATATCCATGCGTAGGCCCCAATATCTGGAATTATATCCATGCGTAGGCCCCTATATCTGGAATTACATCCATCCGTAGGCCCCTATATCTTGAATATTTACATCCATGCGTAGGCCCCTATATCTGGAATATTTACATCCATGCATAGGCCCCTATATCTGGAATATTTACATCCATGCGTAGACCCCTATATCTGGAATATTTACATCCATGCGTAGGCCCCATATCTGGAATATTTACATCCATGCGTAGGCCCTCGTTATCTGTAATATTTACATCGCTATTGCATTTCCTTCGAACTATGCAGTGTGAACTATGAACTGAGAACAATGAAGCGTGAAGTGTATGAAGTGTGAACTGTGACATGTCGCCACCGGTATTTCGTAAATGTCTGATATATCGTCCGACTGCTTATAACGACGCTCACATGAAACGACGCGGCTTATGTTTTGACCTCGTTTTCAATATTCACAATATCCGGTGAAGTTATTTTCATCTGCAGTGGTTGTAAACATGATACGGGATTCCCCAGAATAAATGTGGAAAATGAGAGATTACAAGATAATTTTTATATCAGTGTTATTGCAATCAGTCTGTTTTAACAGCAAATTTCAAATGCAACTTTGTGCATTACATTAAATAGCTAATATTTTGCAATATGCTACTGCAAACATAACAATTTGTGGTCTGTCTGCTCAGCTAAGCTCTGCATATCGGTAGGTCACGTGACAATTGATTCACTGTTAGGAAAGGTGTATGCGTTATATACGTTATTGCTGTGATCCCTCTGTGATAGTAAAATAGATCTCGAACTAATCAATATCTGTGCAGGCTCACAAACGCAAGAATAAACAGTATGCAGCAACGTCTATGACCACTGTTTTTATGCATGTACGGACTACTGGGAGTGCTATAAGGACAACAGCAAGGCATAATTTCTAGTTAAATGTTATTATTTACAAATTGTTCATTTATAGTTTATATACGGCAAAACAGGACACTTTTCCTGTTTATTAGCATAATTAAATAAAGGCATGTTGTACACTCAGTTTTAATGTAATTTAGTGATGCAGAATTAATTTTCAGGCTAGTTTGAGATGACGTATAATACATGTAATGCGCAGAGCAGATACAGGAGAGTGAATTAACTATATTTAGAACGACATTAGTCAACCAATGAAATGCGTCGTAATAGACGTTTCTCGGCTCAGAGGAATTCCCAATAGCGGCATGAGTCCATGTGATATTTTGACATTAAATAAGCGTAATAAGCATAATTTCTCGCGTTGAATATGTAGAAAAGGATCTATTTATACAGATAATACACTATTTACACGAGTTCATTCGTTTTATGTTAAGTCATTGTTGATTCTTCGCTTAGATGCGTCGGAACACGGTATTCAAGGATATGCCTAGGCCTACGTTGCCTTTTGTACCGAGGTCAATGATTTATTGAGAAAGTCTCTGTATTAATATAGTTTGAATGTGCATTATTTCCAACGGCAAATATCCACATGTGGGACCTTAATTATTGTATGTGCTAAATACATTATTTTCCAATTGAAACAGGCTACAGCGAAAACCAACATGTACGAGAGGATATTCAACCAACCACACGTCTACGATCCCAAGATGCACAGAGACGATAGAACTAGCCGTCATATGATCGGCTGTTCCATCCACGACGAGGTATGCATTACCCCCCATACTCATTATACTAATTTAATGCTAATTGTCAATAATGATAATAAAAATAAATTAATAATAATAATAATAGCTACTACTACTGCTACCGTCACCAAGTGAAATACTGCCCAAAGAAGCACCAGGGGATTTCCTCCACCAATAATAGCTGGAGAGTCGCCATATGACCTAAGCTGATTGTTCGACGTTAAATCACGAAAACAATTAAAATAAATTGTAAGCTGCACGTGCGATGCTACCTTAGACGAGATCAATAAACTGGCTCAAAAAAGAGAAACAATTCAGTGTTTTACTTTTATTTTTATCGTCGATATATGTTGCTCACGCTTCCTGAAGAGAGTCATTTTAGATGCTGGAGACTCCTCTAGTTATTTTACGTGCACAATGTAAAGCACCGACATTAGATCCAGGTTTAAAGTCGCAGCAGTCATTTTAGTATGATATGGCGGGGGATCGAACCGCTCCGAGGTTCAAACTATCTCAGCGATGTAGATCTATCCTATAGCATACGACAATTCAACAAACATGTATGGTTTAGACTTGTATAGTAATTTAAAGATTAATATATTTTCCAGGAGACCAGACGTCCGGTTCCTGCTCTGTCTTCGTCGATCTACGGTAGTCGTCTACATAAACCATTGCCATCTTACACACTCGATCACGTGTATGTAGATAGCGTGGATACATCATTTTACAAGAAATGTGGAACATTGCGTCCATCAATTGAGGTTCACCCTCTTAGATGTCAATCACAAATAAGTAATTAAAATCCCGTCTCTACCATTTCTGTCGCTATGGTCCATAAAAGCGAGTGTCCTGTACTCATAGTTGATAACATAAGAAAGACAACTACCACAGTCGTAATATCAAAACGTGTAGATTTGTCTCCCTTACATTGAATTAGTACTGTCAAAGCGACAAAGCGAGTTATCTCCCCTTTTGAAGAACATATTACACAAAACATTAAAAGTAATTAAACTCGCATTGTGTGCGAGTGTCCCAGTTTCTATGGCAGCGATTTTAATAAAACATTCTAAATGTGATGTTCGCGCATTAAGACTTAGCTAACAGAGGTATGAATCAACATATCAAGTCATTTAATTAAAAAGACTTCGTGGAACAAATGAGGACGATGCATGCCGAATGTAAACAAGTGCGGACGATGCGTTCCGGTTGTAAACAAGTCCTACTTTCGGTTTCGAGTTTGTTTTATCGCAAAAAACATTGTTTACTAAATGAACATAAGCATACAAAGTATAATGTTAGAATGTGTAGCAGCATTGCTACCCATACGTAAAATTGAATTTTTCAAATATCTTTTATTTCATACGATGTAATGCTGCTTTAACAAATTTGTTAAAAACACAATTAAACTTGCATTGTGTGCGAGTGTCCCAATTTCTATGGCAACCATTTTAATAAAACATTCTAAAAGTGATGTTCGCACATTAATGCCAGTGCTGTTGTGGTTTGTTATGGAGAAACAGGGCTACGACGAGAGCCGAACGAAACAAAGGCTCGTACAACCGACCTTCCGCAAGCCAGCTGGATAGGTTCGGCGCATGAAAGAATTCGACGCACTCTGTTCTTTATTAGGTGTCCCCGTGACCGAGTGCTCTTTTTACGGTCATTGCCTTCAACTCGCTTACCTCTCACCGATGTAGGATCGAATCCCACTTTTACAACACAGTCATCCTGGGTCTTCCTGCACCAAAAATAGCTGGAGATAAACGACGTAAAATAGAGATAGAGAGCTCTGTCGGTCCCGTTGTCATATTGGGGCAGATCCTCGAACCAGGAAGTATGTGAGATAGTACGGTCGGTTGTCGTCAGATCTGACATGTGGGTTTTCTCCGTGTACTCCGGTTTCCTCCCACACGAATGACCACATAATTATACGCTTACATCCGCGCCAACGAGAGTGATTAATATAACTTGTTAATGCTTGTTTCGCAATCGTTGTACAATAAATAAAGTTTAGACTAAACGGTTTGTGAGACTTAAAACCCCATATACAACAGTTTAGCTTAGTTTATACAAATTTATTTAGCTCGATTGCGAAACAAGTTCTTACAACTTATATTAATCACTCTCGAGAACTCATTCCTGATGGAATCCATCGCCACGAGGGAGAGAGAAGTGGCAACGTGGAATCTAAATGCCTTGCATAAGGGCACAATCGTAACGGCTCCATCGGGGCTCGAATTCCGGACCTTTCGCACCTGAAGCGAACGCGCATCCACTGCGCTATCACGACTTCCACTATACACTCGTTATTCAAATATGAAATCGCTTGGCCGATGAGTAAGCTATGGGATTGGTCTATTTGTTTTAAATATTTTAATATCATTAATATTCAAGAACAGTTTTGTAAACTGCCATCGTGTGAGCCGTTGACACATCGTACCGGGGTTATGTAGTGCATTCCATTGTACAAATCCTAGTCTATTATTGTGCACTTGGGGAAGCTGAAAAACGCCAACTAGTTTATTATGTACTTGTGGTTGTGGGGGGGGGGGGGGGGGGCTAAATGTAAAAGGTGTCTTAATTGTAAACAGGTGTACAACTGTAGGAATTAAATGAAGGAACACTGTTGTGTAAATACAGTACCGTACTACACCACAATTAGCACAACTCATGTTCTTCTTCAAAAAAAAAAGAACGGATATTCGGAATGTATGTGCTGTTTTCTAAGCCATAATTTGCGAAGCAGGGGCATATATTAAACGTTATTACACCTCCATAGTGAAATGGATACGGCGCTCGCCTTGTAACCGAGAGGTTGTGAGTTCGAACACCACAAGAAACATTTAAACGCCACATTACCTCTTCTCTCTACCGTGAGGCAAGCGATTCCGTCGAGAGCGATTAATCTAATGTTGTTTCGCAATCGAGCTAAATGAAATGTGTATACATATAAATTAAAAGTTAATTTGATTTTTATTAAAAAGTATCCTTGTGAATGAGTAAGAGTCAGTATGTATAATAGTTTGGTCAATTGCTGTAAGTTGACATTATTATATATACTGACATCAACATGAAACTGTGCACTTGCCTTTAAGGTATCTATCCTTTTAGAAAGAAACATAGGCAAATATTGTATCAAACATAGGCACATATTGTATCAAACATAGGCACATATTGTATCAAACATAGGCAAATATTGTATCAAACATAGGCACATATTGTATCAAACATAGGCACATATTGTATCAAACTGTGCGAACTATTGGGTAAATTAGTGCAATGTGTGAAGGATTATTTTCTTCACTCAAGATAGTAAAATCCATAATTCTAACATTTGTAACCAAAAGGGTGTCAGTATATAATAAATGAGTATATATATAATCTCTAAACTCGCGAGGGAACAATAATACATATGCATGTTTATTCGGTTGAGGTGGAGTGGGTGGGGTTGATTACAGGGTCATCTTAACGAATGGTGTCCGTGGATGTGCGGTTCCAAGTCTAGAATAGGTATATGTTTTTCACCATTTCATTCTAGAGTAGGGGTATGTTTTTCACCATTTCATTCTAGAGTAGGGGTATGTTTTTCACCATTTCATTCTAGAGTAGGGGTATGTTTTTCACCATTTCATTCTAGAGTAGGGGTATGTTTTTCACCATTTCAGTCTAGAGTAGGGGTATGTTTTTCACCATTTCATTCTAGAGTAGGGGTATGTTTTTCACCATTTCAGTCTAGAGTAGGGGTATGTTTTTCACCATTTCATTCTAGAGTAGGGGTATGTTTTTCACCATTTCAGTCTAGAGTAGGGGTATGTTTTTCACCATTTCATTCTAGAGTAGGGGTATGTTTTTCACCATTTCAGTCTAGAGTAGGGGTATGTTTTTCACCATTTCATTCTAGAGTAGGGGTATGTTTTTCACCATTTCAGTCTAGAGTAGGGGTATGTTTTTCACCATTTCATTCTAGAGTAGGGGTATGTTTTTCACCATTTCATTCTAGAGTATGGGTATGTTTTTCACCATTTCATTCTAGAGTAGGGGTATGTTTTTTCCAGTCTAGGATATGGGTAGGTTTTGGAGAATAGTGCAGTGATGCATACAGAGACCCATTCCAGAGTCTCTTCTGGTTCTTTTACATGCACTGTGTAAAGCACCGACACGAGACCTCGGTTTAAAGTCCCATCTGAAAGACTGTTATATTATTATGGTCAGACAGGGGATCGAACCTGCCATCCCTGGATTTATTAAATTGTAGCCTACTCCAGGTGTATGAAGAGAACTTAATACCAATCAAAGTGCACGCGGATCTGTAGTCCAGTGGTAACACGCTGGATTGGTAATTCAGGGATCGCAGGTTCGATCCCCCTAATAAAATTAACAGTCTTTCAGAGGGGACTTTAAACCGAAGTCTCGTGTCGGTGCTTTACACCGTGCACTGCACGTAAAGGTGTAAAAGAACCAGAGGAGACTCTGTAATGGGTCTCTGTCTGTATCATGCACTATCCTCCAAAAATCTAAAATGACTAATCTCTTCAGGAGGTGTCGCTCATATGTGCAACATGTAACGACGATAAATAAACGTAAAACACACACTCAAAGTGCTAGATTACATGGTATTGATTTATATTCGAAATAACATCGCACAGGTCCATCTTGTATTTCACCGTCGTGCTGTTAATTATGCTGAAAGGCGCAATCAAAAGGTCTTATATGTATGTATACCATTTTCTTTTCAGAAAATCTTTTTAGCGAGATTTAAATGATATATTTTGCATGGC
>JABXNX010002059.1:0-10429 GCA_014843695.1 Archivesica marissinica | reverse complement strand
ATCACTCAAAAGTAGCTGTTCTATTGAAACGTTGGTCGATATCGCAACACAACCTTTTGTATTATATATTTGAAACTGAAGGAATGGAGCTGAACGTAGCGGACTGATCGCTGTAATGATGAATATACTGGAGTGTGCGAGGTTTGAGAACGAAGTCTCCATTACACAGGTGATACGACAATTGAGAACAACACGCCAGCAGATCATTCCAAATTGCGTATGTTTCAAAATAATTCGTTATTACTACTGTAGTATTATTATCTTCCGCAGCATAGTGTTACTGGAATGGTCTCATTCCGTCCGTCCAGTGTGTCCGCACCAATCAAATAGTAGTTACGTGGCTAGTAGAACAATATGTTTCCTGCTTAGTGGTATAGGGTTATGCGGCTATGATCATTTGTATGTGGCTATGAATTCCGTGTGTGTGGCTATATAGAAGAAATAGCAACTTAAGCATACCATTCTTGATACGTCCATCCGTCCGACACACATATGTGTAAGCTCCATATCTCTTCAGCCAATTGAGGAATTTCATAATGTCCTGAAATTAATGTTACCCATATGTGATAGACAGCATGTTTCGACCATGTTGGCTCATGGTCGAGATCACCCTTAGTGCTTAAATGACAAGTATTCGTGTCCACTCCCTAACTCATGCACCCTCGGAGGAATTTTAATATTATTTGCAAACATCTTACCTTAAACCACAGGAGGAATTTTAAAATAACTTTGCACAACTGTTAACAGTAACAAACGCATGTCCAATGCGCATGTTTCAACCATTGGCGCTTCAAGGTCAATGTCACACATTCGATCAGTTCCAGTCGGCTTTATTCTGATTGTCAAAAAACAAATGGTTTCATTGGTATTGTGTAGATTTATCCGGATACGGATATCTTAGAAGCTGTGTTGAGAGATATTAGCAATATTGCAGATTGCATTTAATATTACATACTTGTCTCCCTCTTGCATATAACTGTGTTCTGTATTACAGTATCTCATGGGTGTCACTCATCTTACCGGTGACACTTCTAAGGATCTAGCAATCAGCACCGTAACTTTCTTAGCTGTACACGAATACATTACTGGCAGGGAAAGGTTCTGAGAAGATGGATGCTTTCTAAAAATGTTTATATGGCGGATACCAATTCAGATACTGTCGTCATTGGTTTAAAAGTTTTAAATTAAAACATATTTATTCATAATGTACAGTACATATCTGTTATATATGACTTGTGAATATTTACAATCGACTAACTGACTTGACTTGTGAATAATTACAATGAACTAAATGACTTGACTTGTGAATAATTACAATCGACTAACTGACTTGACTTGTGAATAATTACAATAAACTAAATGACTTGACTTTCGAATAATTACAATTGACTAAATGACTTGACTTGTGAATAATTACAATCGACTAACTGACTTGACTTGTGAATAATTACAATCGACTAAATGACTTGACTTGCGAATAATTACAATCGACTAAATGACTTGATTCGTTAATATTTATAATCGACTAACTGACTTGACATACGAATAATTACAATCGACTAAATGACTTGATTCGTTAATATTTACAATTGACTAACTGACTTGTCTTGCGAATATTTACAATAAACTAAATGACTTGACTTGTGAATAATTACAATCGACTAACTGGCTTGACTTGTGAATAATTACAATCGACTAACTAACTTGACTTGTGAATATTTACAATCGACTAACTGACTTGAATTGTGAATATTTACAATCGACTAACTGACTTGACTTGTGAATAATTACATTGAACTAAATGACTTGACTTGTGAATAATTACAATGAACTAAACGACTTGACTTGCGAATAATTACAATCGACTAAATGACTTGACTTGTGAATAATTACAATCGACTAACTGACTTGACTTGTGAATAATTACAATTGACTAAATGACTTGACTTGCGAATAATTACAATCGACTAAATGACTTGATTCTTGAATATTTACAATCGACTAACTGACTTGTCTTGCGAATATTTACAATAAACTAAATGACTTGACTTGTGAATATTTACAATCGATTAAGTGACTTGATTCGTGAATATTTACAATCAACTAAATGACTTGACTTGTGAATAATTACAATCGACTAAATGACTTGTGACTATTGTCTTACCCTCCTAGCCGTGGACAGCATTTGGGATTTTGGATTTGGACAAGCTGTTAGTGTCATATACATAGTAGTTGATATGACGACTACCAAGCTGTTAGTGTCACATACATAGTAGTTGATATGACGACTATCTAGCTGTTAGTGTCACATACATATTAGTTGATGTGACGTCTACCAAGCTGTTAGTGTCACATACATGTTAGTTGATATGACGACTATCTAGCTGTTAGTGTCACATACATATTAGTTGATGTGACGACTACCAAGCTGTTAGTGTCACATACATGTTAGTTGATATGACGACTACCAAGCTGTTAGTGTCACAGACATAGTAGTTGATATGACGACTATCTAGCTGTTAGTGTCATATACATAGTAATTGATATGACGACTACCAAGCTGTTAGTGTCACAGACATATTAGATGATATGACGACTACCAAGCTATTAGTGTCACAGACATAGTAGTTGATATGACGACTATCTAGCTGTTAAAGGCGGAGGCAGGTCCTGGATGATGTCCTTACTAGAAGTCACCCAGGAACGCTCGGTCACCCGTGTTGAACCACCGACCTTCCACGAACCAGCTGGATAAGAACAGTTAACGTACGACTACAACTGACATACCTTGCGAATATTTACAATCGACTAAATGACTTGACGTGCGAATATTTACAATCGACTAAATGAAATGACTTGTGAATATTTACAATCGACTAACTGACTTGACTTGCGTATATTTACAATCGACTAAATGGCTTGACTTGCGAATATTTACAATCGACTAAATGACTTGACTTGTGAATATTTACAATCGACTAAATGACTTGATTTGTGAATATTTACAATCGACTAAATGACTTGACTTGTGAATATTTACAATCGACTAAATGACTTGACTTGTGAATATTTACAATCGACTAACTGACTTGATTTGCGAATATTTACAATCGACTAAATGGCTTGACTTGCGAATATTTACAATCGACTAAATGACTTGACTTGTGAATATTTACAATCGACTAACTGACTTGATTTGCGAATATTTACAATCGACTAAATGGCTTGACATGTGAATAATTACAATCGACTAACTGACTTGACTTGTGAATAATTACAATCGACTAAATGACTTGACTTGCGAATAATTACAATCGACTAAATGACTTGATTCGTTAATATTTACAATCGACTAACTGACTTGACTTACGAATAATTACAATCGCCTAAATGACTTGATTCGTTAATATTTACAATCGACTAACTGGCTTGACTTGTGAATAATTACAATCGACTAACTGACTTGACTTTTGAATAATTACAATGAACTAAATGACTTGACTTGCGAATAATTACAATCGACTAACTAACTTGACTTGTGAATATTTATAATCGACTAACTGACCTGACTTGGGAATATTTACAATCGACTAACTGACTTGACTTGTGAATAATTACAATGAACTAAATGACTTGACTTGTGAATAATTACAATCGAATAACTGACTTGACTTGTGAATAATTACAATGAACTAAATGACGTGACTTGCGAATAATTACAATCGACTAAATGACTTGATTCGTGAATATTTACAATCGACTAACTGACTTGACTTGCGAATAATTACAATTGACTAAATGACTTGACTTGGCGAATAATTACAATCGACTAAATGACTTGGGGGGGGGGGGGGGGGGGGGGGGGGGGGGGGGGGGGGGGGGGGGGGGGGGGGGGGGGGGGGGGGGGGGGGGGGGGGGGGGGGGGGGGGGGGGGGGGGGGGGGGGGGGGGGGGGGGGGGGGGGGGGGGGGGGGGGGGGGGGGGGTGGGGGGGGGGGGGGGGGGGGGGGGGGGGGGGGGGGGGGGGGGGGGGGGGGGGGGGGGGGGGGGGGGGGGGGGGGGGGGGGGGGGGGGGGGGGGGGGGGGGGGGGGGGGGGGGGGGGGGGGGGGGGGGGGGGGGGGGGGGGGGGGGGGGGGGGGGGGGGGGGGGGGGGGGGGGGGGGGGGGGGGGGGGGGGGGGGGGGGGGGGGGGGGGGGGGGGACTTGTGAATATTTACAATCGACTAAGTGACTTGATTCGTGAATATTTACAATCAACTAAATGACTTGACTTGCGAATATTTACAATTGACTAACTAACTTGTCTTGCGAATATTTATCATAAACTAAATGACTTGACTTGGGAATAATTACAATCGACTAAATGACTTGAGTTGTGAATATTTACAATCGACTAAGTAACTTGATTCGTGAATATTTACAATCAACTAAATGACTTGACTTGTGAATAATTACAATTGACTAACTGACTTGACTTGTGAATAATTACAATGAACTAAATGACTTGACTTGTGAATAATTACAATCGACTAACTGACTTGACTTGTGAATACTTACAATCGACTAACTGACTTGACTTGCGAATAGTTACAATCGACTAAATGACTTGATTCGTGAATATTTAAAATAGACTAACTGACTTGACTTGCGAATATTTACAATCGACTAAATGACTTGACTTGTGAATATTTACAATCGACTAAGTGACTTGATTCGTGAATATTTACAATCAACTAAATGACTTGACTTGTGAATAATTACAATCGACTAACTGACTTGACTTGTGAATAATTACAATGAACTAAATGACTTGACTTGCGAATAATTACAATCGACTAAATGACTTGACTTCTGAATAATTACAATCGATTAAATGACTTGACTTTTGAATAATTACAATCGACTAACTAACTTGACTTGTGAATATTTACTATCGATTAACTGACTTGACTTGTGAATATTTACAATCGACTAACTGACTTGACTTGTGAATAATTACAATGAACTAAATGACTTGACTTGTGATTAATTACAATCGACTAACTGACTTGACTTGTGAATAATTACAATGAACTAAATGACTTGACTTGCGAATATTTACAATCGACTAAATGACTTGACTTGTGAATAATTACAATCGACAAACTGACTTGACTTGTGAATAATTACAATCGACTAAATGACTTGATTCTTGAATATTTACAATCGACTAACTGACTTGACTTGCGATTAATTACAATCGACTAAATGGCTTGATTCGTTAATATTTACAATCGACTAACTGACTTGACTTGCGAATATTTACAATTGACTAACTGACTTGTCTTGCGAATATTTACAATAAACTATATGACTTGACTTGTGAATATTTACAATCGATTAAGTGACTTGATTCGTGAATATTTACAATCGACTAAATGACTTGACTTGTGAATATTTACAATCGACTAAATGACTTGACTTGTGAATAATTACAATCGACTAAATGACTTGACTTGTTAATAATTACAATCGACTAACCAACTATACTTGTGAATATTTACAATCGACTAACTGACTTGACTTGTGAATATTTATAATCGACTAACTGACTTGACTTGTGAATAATTACAATGAACTAAATGACTTGACTTGTGAATAATTACAATCGACTAACTGACTTGACTTGTGAATAATTACAATGAACTAAATGACTTGACTTGCGAATAATTACAATCGACTAAATGACTTGATTCGTGAATATTTACAATCGACTAACTGACTTGACTTGTGAATAATTGCAATGAACTAAATGACTTGACTTGCGAATATTTACAATCGACTAAATGACTTGACTTGTGAATAATTACAATCGACAAACTGACTTGACTTGTGAATAATTACAATCGACTAAATGACTTGACTTGCGAATAATTACAAATGACTTGATTCTTGAATATTTTCAATCGACTAACTGACTTGACTTGCGAATAATTACAATTGACTAAATGACTTGATTCGTTAATATTTACAATCGACTAACTGACTTGACTTGCGAATATTTACAATTGATTAACTGACTTGTCTTGCGAATATTTACAATAAACTAAATGACTTGACTTGTGAATATTTACAATCGATTAAGTGACTTGATTCGTGAATATTTACAATCAACTAAATGACTTGACTTGTGAATAATTACAATCGACTAAATGACTTGTGACTATTGTCTTACCCTCCTAGCCGTGGACAGCATTTTGGATTTGGACAAGCTGTTAGTGTCATATACATAGTAGTTGATATGACGACTACCAAGATGTTAGTGTCACATACATAGTAGTTGATATGACGACTACCAAGCTGTTAGTGTCACAGACATATTAGTTCATATGACGACTACCAAGCTGTTAGTGTCACAGACATAGTAGTTGATATGACGACTATCTAGCTGTTAAAGGCGGAGGCAGATCCTGGATGATGTCCTTACTAGCAGTCACACAGGAACGCTCGGTCACCCGGGTTGTACCACCGACCTTCCACGAACCAGCTGGATAAGAACAGTTAACGTACGACTACAACTGACATACCTTGTGAATACTTACAATCGACTAAATGACTTGACTTGTGAATATTTACAATCGACTAAATGACTCAATATTTCATCTACGCTAAATAACATATTGTTCTAGCGATTCATTAATTAACCATACATTTTCTAACTCAACTTTATATTTGAAAACATCATAGTTGGGCCAATATTTAATTTAATAAAGATTGTGATGACAGTGCTTGTTTTGTTTGTTTTCAACGTATTTGTTTCGGGTCAATATCTAGCACATTGAAGATGACATAGCCCCTTAAATAAACTTAAATAAAAAAAGGTTGACACATATTTAACTTGCAGAAGATAGTAGCGGATTGTTAATCCGACACAAGAAATGAGTTGGTCCACTATATAGTGTTTGAAAAATTGTGTGACATCCTGGAACATGACGCCAGTATGTGACAGTATTATAATGTTATCGTATATAGGTGTAAAACAACGAATATATGCTACCTGATGTTTCTCAATCTTATCTTAGAAATAGGAATTATCCTCATTAAAATTGCATTAATTATAAATTAATACACATTTACAATTGAGCATTTAAAATAATTATACACCCAATTGCACGGCACCGCTATCCTATGTACTAGTATGTACACATATCCCCTCAGATATAGCTCCCATCTAAACATTTCCTCAGATATAGCTCCCATCTAAACATTTCCTCAGATATAGCTCCCATCTAAACATTTCCTCAGATATAGCTCCCATCTAAACATTTCCTCAGATATAGCTCCCATCTAAACATTTCCTCAGATATAGCTCCGCTCCGATCTAAACATTTCCTCATATTGCTCCCATCTAAACATTTACTCAGATATAGCTCCCATCTAAACATTTCCTCAGATATAGCTCCAATCTAAATATCTCCGCATAAATAGCTCCCAGCTAAACATTTCCTCAAATATAGCTCCCATCTAAACATCTCCGCATATATAACTCCCATCTAAACATCTCCTCAGATATAGCTCCCATCTAAACATTTACTCAGATATAACTCCCATCTAAACATTTCCTCAGATATAGCTCCCATCTAATCATCTCCGCATATATAGCTCCCATCTAAACATTTACTCAGATATAGCTCCCATCTAAACATTTACTCAGATATAGCTCCCATCTAAGCATGTCCTCAGATATAGCTCCCATCTAAACATGTCCTCAGATATAGCTCCCATCTAAACATGTCCTCAGATATAGCTCCCATCTAAGCATTTCCTCAGATATGGCTCCCATCTAAACATCTCCTCAGATATAGCTCCCATCTAAACATTTCCGCATATATAGCTCCCATCTAAACATGTCCTCAGATATAGCTCCCATCTAAACATTTCCTCAGATATAGCTCCCATCTAAACATTTACTCAGATATAGCTCCCATCTAAACATCTCCGTAGAAATAGTTCCCATCCAAACATTTCCGCATATATAGCTCCCATCTAAACATGTCCTCAGATATAGCTCCCATCTAAACATTTCCTCAGATATAGCTCCCATCTAAACATTTACTCAGATATAGCTCCCATCTAAACATCTCCGCAGATATAGCTCCCATCTAAACATCTCCGTAGAAATAGTTCCCATCCAAACATCTCCGCAGATATAGCTCCCACCCAAACATCTCCTCAGATAAAGCTCCCATCTAAACATTTCCTCAGATATAGCTCCCATCCAAACATCTCGGCAGATATAGCTCCCACCCAAACATCGCCGCAGATGTAGCTCCCATTCAAACATCTCCGCAGATATAGCTCCCACCCAAATATCTCCACAGACAAAATTCTCATATATCTCAGTGTAAACTTATCATCCATTTAGAAAGCACACAATTACCTGTCTGGCCAGAAAACTTTCTAGACATTAGTACTGTCGTAAATGTAAGGCACATAGCAAACACACACATACAGCAATAATGTTAAACTTTATGGCACAGGACAGTATAACATGTTTCTAACTTCAGCCAACTACGAAATATATACACGTAATGGATGTATACGCGATGAAATGACACGAGAACTTCCGCTAGACAGTCTGGAACACAATAAAGATCGAGGTTACTAGACTAGTATTCAATGATGCATACTATAAAAGTACATACAGACGGATCTGTTGTCCAGTGGTGACACGCTGGACTGGTAATCGCAGGGGTCGCAGGATCGATCCCCCGTCTGACCCTAATACAATTAACAGTCTTTCAGATTGGACTTTAGACCGAGATCTCATGTCGGTGTTGTACACTGTGCACGTTTAAAGACCTCTGGAATGTGCCTCTGTCTGTATCATTGTGCTATCCTCCAACAAATCTGAAATGACTAATCTCTTCAGGAGACGTCGCTAATATGGGCAAACCGGTAGCGACGATAAATAAACGTAAAGCATACACATACATACATACATACATACATACATACATACATAGATACATACATACAATGTACAGAACACACGCACGACACATACAACGTTCCGAATGTATATCCGAAACAAACGATTACCCATATGAGGGATGCCTCCTGAAGAGATTAGTAATTTATGATGTTGGGGGCTAGTGCATGATACAGACCGAGACTTATTCCAAAGTCTCCTCTGGTTCTTTTACGTGCACGGTGTACAGCACTGACACGAGACCTCGGTTTAAAATAGCCTCAGAAATACTATGATATAAGTCATTATATTATGGTATACCGGGGGATCGAACCTGCATCCCCTGAGTTACAAACAACTCCAGCGTGTCAGCCACTGGACCACTGCTCCGCTACATCGACGAGCTGCTCGTATACAGTGATTAAATACTTTGTGACAGTTTCGCAAATGTTGTCGTGGATTCGTGGATACTCTGATGTGTAATGGATATTGTCTGAATTGGCTGTCCGATTAGCGCAGTGGTTAGCACGCTCGCTTCTCACCAATGCGACCCGGGTTCGATCCTCGGACCGAGAAGTATGTGAGATGGTATGGTGGTCGCCAGATCGGACAGGTGGGTTTCCCCCGGGTACTCCTTTTTTCTCCCACACAAATGACCACATTTACGTTTTCATCCGCACCAACGAGAGTGATTAATATAAGGTGATAGAGCTTGTTTCGCAGTCGTTGTAAAATAAATAAAGTTTAAACTTTTTAATGGATACTCGAGAGGTTGTAAGTTCGGTCCATGTCAGAACAACGTTGTTGATATCTTTGGGTAAGTAATATTGCATATCCACCCCCATGGCCATGGCATATTCACCCCCATGGCCATGGCATATTCACCCCCATGTCCATGGCATATCCACCCCCCATGGCCATGGCATATTCACCCCCATGGCATGGCATATCCACCCCCCAGGCCATGGAATATTCCCCCCCATGGCCATGGCATATTCACCCCCATGGCCATGGCATATTCATCCCCATGCCATGGCATATTCACCCCCATGGCCATGGTATATTCACCCCATGGCCATGGCATATTCACCCCCATGGCCATGACATATCCACCCCCATGGCCATATCATATTCACCCCCATGACCATGACATATCCACCCCCGTGACCATGGCATATTCACCCCCATGGCCATGGCATATTCATCCCCATGGCCATGGCATATTCACCCCCGTGACCATGGCTTCTATCAGGAATTAGTTACAGAGAGCGATTTAACTAATGTTGTCAGAATTTGTTTCGCATTCGAGCTACAATGTATATAAGCAAACACAGACATATAAACACACATATATAAACACACATATATAAACACACATATATAAACACACATATATAAACACACATATATAAACACACACATATAAACACACATATATAAACACACATATATAAACACACATATATAAACACACATATATA
>JABXNX010000200.1:25330-46911 GCA_014843695.1 Archivesica marissinica | reverse complement strand
TGAGGTACCTGGACATGCTATCTTGTTTTAGTGTATATGTGAGGTACCTGGACATGCTATCTTGTTCTAGTGTATGTGTGAGGTACATGGACATGCTATCTTGTTTTAGTGTATATGTGAGGTACTTGGACATGCTATCTTGTTTTAGTGTATATGTGAGGTACCTGGACATGCTATCTTGTGTTAGTGTATATGTGAGGTACCTGGACATGCTATCTTGTTTTAGTGTATATGTCAGGTACCTGGACATGCTATCTTGTTCTAGTGTACATGTCAGGTACCTGGGCATGCTATCTTGTTCTAGTGTATATGTGAGTTGTGAGGTACCTGGACATGCTATCTTGTTCTAGTGTATATGTGAGGTACTTGGACATGCTATCTTGTTTTAGTGTATATGTGAGGTACCTGGACATGCTATCTTGTTTTAGTGTATATGTGAGGTACTTGGACATGCTATCTTGTTTTAGTGTATATGTGAGGTACCTGGACATGCTATCTTGTTTTAGTGTACATGTCAGGTACCTGGACATGCTATCTTGTTCTAGTGTATATGTCAGGTACCTGGACATGCTATCTTGTTCTAGTGTACAAGTCAGGTACCTGGGCATGCTATCTTGTTCTAGTGTATATGTGAGTTGTGAGGTACCTGGACATGCTATCTTGTTCTAGTGTATATGTGAGGTACTTGGACATGCTATCTTGTTTAGTGTATATGTCAGGTACCTGGACATGCTATCTTGTTTTAGTGTATATGTCAGGTACCTGGACATGCTATCTTGTTTTAGTGTATATGTCAGGTACCTGGACATGCTATCTTGTTCTAGTGTATATGTGAGGTACTTGGACATGCTATCTTGTTTTAGTGTATATGTGAGGTACCTGGACATGCTATCTTGTGTTAGTGTATATGTGAGTTGTTAGGTACCTGGACATGCTATCTTGTTCTAGTGTACATGTCAGGTACATGGGCATGCTATCTTGTTCTAGTGTACATGTCAGGTACCTGGACATGCTATCTTGTTTTAGTGTACATGTCAGGTACCTGGGCATGCTATCTTGTGTTAGTGTATATGTGAGTTGTGAGGTACCTGGACATGCTATTTTGTTTTAGTGTACATGTCAGGTACCTGGACATGCTATCTTGTTTTAGTGTATATCTGAGGTACCTGGACATGTTATCTTGTTCTAGTGTATGTGTGAGGTACCTGGACATGCTATCTTGTTTTAGTGTATATCTGAGGTATCTGGACATGCTATCTTGTTTTAGTGTATATGTGAGGTACTTGGACATGCTATCTTGTTCTAGTGTATGTGTGAGGTACCTGGACATGCTATCTTGTTCTAGTGTATGTGTGAGGTACCTGGACATGCTATCTTGTTCTAGTGTATGTGTGAGGTACCTGGACATGCTATCTTGTTTTAGTGTATGTGTGAGGTACCTGGACATGCTATCTTGTTTTAGTGTATATGTGAGGTACCTGGACATGCTATCTTGTTCTAGTGTATGTGTGAGGTACATGGACATGCTATCTTGTTTTAGTGTATATGTGAGGTACTTGGACATGCTATCTTGTTTTAGTGTATATGTGAGGTACCTGGACATGCTATCTTGTGTTAGTGTATATGTGAGGTACCTGGACATGCTATCTTGTTTTAGTGTATATGTCAGGTACCTGGACATGCTATCTTGTTCTAGTGTACATGTCAGGTACCTGGGCATGCTATCTTGTTCTAGTGTATATGTGAGTTGTGAGGTACCTGGACATGCTATCTTGTTCTAGTGTATATGTGAGGTACTTGGACATGCTATCTTGTTTTAGTGTATATGTGAGGTACCTGGACATGCTATCTTGTTTTAGTGTATATGTGAGGTACTTGGACATGCTATCTTGTTTTAGTGTATATGTGAGGTACCTGGACATGCTATCTTGTTTTAGTGTACATGTCAGGTACCTGGACATGCTATCTTGTTCTAGTGTATATGTCAGGTACCTGGACATGCTATCTTGTTCTAGTGTACAAGTCAGGTACCTGGGCATGCTATCTTGTTCTAGTGTATATGTGAGTTGTGAGGTACCTGGACATGCTATCTTGTTCTAGTGTATATGTGAGGTACTTGGACATGCTATCTTGTTTAGTGTATATGTCAGGTACCTGGACATGCTATCTTGTTTTAGTGTATATGTCAGGTACCTGGACATGCTATCTTGTTTTAGTGTATATGTCAGGTACCTGGACATGCTATCTTGTTCTAGTGTATATGTGAGGTACTTGGACATGCTATCTTGTTTTAGTGTATATGTGAGGTACCTGGACATGCTATCTTGTGTTAGTGTATATGTGAGTTGTTAGGTACCTGGACATGCTATCTTGTTCTAGTGTACATGTCAGGTACATGGGCATGCTATCTTGTTCTAGTGTACATGTCAGGTACCTGGACATGCTATCTTGTTTTAGTGTACATGTCAGGTACCTGGACATGCTATCTTGTTTTAGTGTACATGTCAGGTACCTGGACATGCTATCTTGTTCTAGTGTACATGTCAGGTACCTGGACATGCTATCTTGTTTTAGTGTACATGTCAGGTACCTGGGCATGCTATCTTGTGTTAGTGTATATGTGAGTTGTGAGGTACCTGGACATGCTATTTTGTTTTAGTGTACATGTCAGGTACCTGGACATGCTATCTTGTTTTAGTGTATATCTGAGGTACCTGGACATGTTATCTTGTTCTAGTGTATGTGTGAGGTACCTGGACATGCTATCTTGTTTTAGTGTATATCTGAGGTATCTGGACATGCTATCTTGTTTTAGTGTATATGTGAGGTACTTGGACATGCTATCTTGTTCTAGTGTATGTGTGAGGTACCTGGACATGCTATCTTGTTCTAGTGTATGTGTGAGGTACCTGGACATGCTATCTTGTTCTAGTGTATGTGTGAGGTACCTGGACATGCTATCTTGTTTTAGTGTATGTGTGAGGTACCTGGACATGCTATCTTGTTTTAGTGTATATGTGAGGTACCTGGACATGCTATCTTGTTCTAGTGTATGTGTGAGGTACCTGGACATGCTATCTTGTTTTAGTGTATATGTGAGGTACCTGGACATGCTATCTTGTTCTCGTGTATGTGTGAGGTACCTGGGCATGCTATCTTGTTTTAGTGTATATGTGAGGTACCTGGACATGCTATATTGTTCTAGTGTATGTGTGAGGTACCTGGACATGCTATCTTGTTTTAGTGTATATGTGAGGTACCTGGACATGCTATCTTGTTTTAGTGTATATGTGAGGTACCTGGACATGCTATCTTGTGTTAGTGTATATGTGAGGTACCTGGACATGCTATCTTGTTCTAGTGTATATGTGAGTTGTGAGGTACCTGGACATGCTATTTTGTTTTAGTGTACATGTCAGGTACCTGGACATGCTATCTTGTTTTAGTGTATATCTGAGGTACCTGGACATGTTATCTTGTTCTAGTGTATGTGTGAGGTACCTGGACATGCTATCTTGTTTTAGTGTATATCTGAGGTACCTGGACATGCTATCTTGTTTTAGTGTATATGTGAGGTACTTGGACATGCTATCTTGTTCTAGTGTATGTGTGAGGTACCTGGACATGCTATCTTGTTTTAGTGTATATGTGAGGTACCTGGACATGCTATCTTGTTCTAGTGTATGTGTGAGGTACCTGGACATGCTATCTTGTTCTAGTGTATATGTGAGGTACCTGGGCATGCTATCTTGTTCTCGTGTATGTGTGAGGTACCTGGGCATGCTATCTTGTTCTAGTGTATGTGTGAGGTACCTGGACATGCTATCTTGTTTTAGTGTATATGTGAGGTACCTGGACATGCTATCTTGTTTTAGTGTATATGTGAGGTACCTGGACATGCTATCTTGTTTTAGTGTATATGTGAGGTACTTGGACATGCTATCTTGTGTTAGTGTATATGTGAGGTACCTGGACATGCTATCTTGTGTTAGTGTATGTGTGAGGTACCTGGACATGCTATCTTGTTTTAGTGTATATGTGAGGTACCTGGACATGCTATATTGTTCTAGTGTATGTGTGAGGTACCTGGACATGCTATCTTGTTTTAGTGTATATGTGAGGTACCTGGACATGCTATCTTGTTTTAGTGTATATGTGAGGTACCTGGACATGCTATCTTGTGTTAGTGTATATGTGAGGTACCTGGACATGCTATCTTGTTTTAGTGTATGTGTGAGTTGTGAGGTACTTGGACATGCTATCTTGTTTTAGTGTATATGTGAGGTACCTGGACATGCTATCTTGTGTTAGTGTATATGTGAGGTACCTGGACATGCTATCTTGTTTTAGTGTATATGTGAGGTACCTGGACATGCTATCTTGTTTTAGTGTATGTGTGAGGTACTTGGACATGCTATCTTGTTTTAGTGTATGTGTGAGTTGTGAGGTACTTGGACATGCTATCTTGTTTTAGTGTATATGTGAAGTACTTGGACATGCTATCTTGTTCTAGTGTATATGTGAGGTACCTGGACATGCTATCTTGTTCTAGTGTATATGTGAGGTACCTGGACATGCTATCTTGTTCTAGTGTATATGTGAGGTACATAAGGTGTCTGACATGTAAACCTCTTACCCGATCAAGCTCTGCATGTAAAACAATGTATTTTTGTATTCTTGTTGCTAAGATCCCATAATGCAGCAGTAAATTTCACCTGACTACCTCGAGGACCAATCAACATGGTAGTAGAAGCAGTGAGCCATAAATATGTCATATGTGGAAGTCGTGATGGTGCTGTGGTAGCGCGTTCGCTTCAGGTGCGAAAAAGGCCCTGAGTTCGAGCCCCGCTGGAGCCGCTACGATTGTGCCCTTAGGCAAGGCATTTAAATTCCACATTGCCTCTTCTCTCACCATCGTGGCGATGGATTCCATTAGGAATGTGGTCTCCAGTGTGATTAATATAAGTTGTTATGTTATATTTTATATTATATTTCGGGTTTTACGCCTGCATCAGCACCATTTTGGGCTATATCACCGGCGGGCAGTTTACCTAACAACACCTTTCCTGGGCAGGCTCCAGCGCTTAACCAGTACTTGGGTCCACCAACCTCCGTAAGAAACTTCCAACTCTTTCATATAAATGAGACACGGCGTGAGCGGGGCTCGAACCCGTGACCATCAGTGATGATAGGTTACAGTGGTATACAAGTCAGCGACCTTAACCACTCGACCACGGAGGCGGACCTTAATATAAGTTGTAAGAACTTGTTTCACAATTGAGCTAAAATACATTTGTATAAATTAATATGTCAGCGTTTGAGGATGCTATCCTAGTTCCAGCAACGGTCACTAATGCAATGCAGTGATCTAGTGTTAATGAGCTTTGCTTGTAATTAATCGTCTTGGGTACGATTCCTGCGTTATCGTCCAGCTCTTCTCATTTAAGCAATTGTGTTAAATCAATATTTCAATGTTTGAAGAGCTCACCTAGATATTGCTGGTACCCTTTATAAGAATACATATAGATATTGCTGGTACCCTTTATAAGAATACATATAGATATTGCTGGTACCCTTTATAAGAATACATATAGACATACTGTAGGACATACTGTAGGATATACTGTAGGATATTCTGTAGGATATACTGTAGGATATGCTGTAGGATATACTGTAGGACATACTGTAGGATATACTGTAGGACATACTGTAGGACATACTGTAGGATATACTGTAGGATATACTGTAGGATATTCTGTAGGATGGGTGTAGGATATTCTGTAGGATATACTGTAGGATATACTGTAGGACATACTGTAGGATATACTGTAGGATATACTGTAGGATATACTGTATGATATACTGTAGGATATACTGTAGGATATACTGTAGGATATACTGTATGATATACTGTAGGATATACTGTAGGATATACTGTAGGATATACTGCAGGACATACTGTAGGATATACTGTAGGATATACTGTAGGATATACTGTAGGACATACTGTAGGATATACTGTAGGACATACTGTAGGATATGTTGTAGGATATAATGTAGGGTGGCTGTAGGATGGCTGTAAGATATGCTGTAGGATGGCAGTAGGATATGCTGTAGGATGGTTGTAGGATATACTGTAGGATGGCTGTAGGATATACTGTAGGATATGCTGTAGAATATGCTGTAGAATATACTGTAGGGTGGCTGTAGGATGGCTGTAAGATATGCTGTAGGATGGCTGTAGGATATGCTGTAGAATGGCTGTAAGATATGCTGTAGGATGGCTGTAGGATATACTGTACGATATGCTGTAGGATATACTGTAGGATATGCTGTAGGGTGGCTGTAGGATATACTGTAGGATATACTGTAGGGTGGCTGTAGGATATGCTGTAGGATATACTGTAGGATATACTGTAGGGTGGCTGTAGGATATACTGTAGGGTAGGGTGGCTGTAGGATATACTGTAGGATATACTGTAGGGTGGCTGTAGGATGGCTGTAGGATATACTGTAGGATATGCTGTAGGATGGCTGCAGGATATGATGTAGGATGGCTGTAGGATATGATGTAGGATGGTTGTAGACTATACTGTAGGGTGGCTGTAAGATATGATGTAGGATATGCTGTAGGATGGCTGTAGGATATGCTGTAGGATGGCTGTAGGATATGCTGTAGGATGGCTGTAGGATATGCTGTAGGATGGCTGTAGGATATGCTGTAGGATATGCTGTAGGATATACTGTAGGATATACTGTAGGATGGCTGTAGGATATACTGTAGGACACACTGTAGGATATGCTGTAGGATATACTGTAGGATATGCTGTAGGATATACTGTAGGATATACTGTAGGACATACTGTAGGATGGCTGTAGGATATACTGTAGGACACACTGTAGGATATGCTGTAGGATATACTGTAGGATATACTGTAGGATATACTGTAGGATATGCTGTAGGATATGCTGTAGGATATACTGTAGGATATACTGTAGGATGGCTGTAGGATATGCTGTAGGATATACTGTAGGATATGCTGTAGGATGGCTGTAGACTATACTGTAGGATGGCTGTAGGATGGATGTAGACTATACTGTAGGATGGCTGTAGGATATGCTGTAGGATGGCAGTAGGATATACTGTAGGATGGCTGTAGGATATACTGTAGGATATATTGTAGGACATACTGTAGGATATACTGTAGGATATACTGTAGGACATACTGTAGGACATACTGTAGGATATACTGTAGGATATACTGTAGGATATAGTGTAGGATATGCTGTAGGATATGCTGTAGGATATACTGTAGGATATACTGTAGGATGGCTGTAGGATATGCTGTAGGATATGCTGTAGGATGGCTGTAGACTATACTGTAGGATGGATGTAGGATGGCTGTAGACTATACTGTAGGATGGCTGTAGACTATACTGTAGGATGGCTGTAGACTATACTGTAGGATGGCTGTAGGATGGCTGTAGACTATACTGTAGGATGGCTGTAGACTATACTGTAGGATGGCTGTAGACTATACTGTACGATGGCTGTAGGATATGCTGTAGGATATGCTGTAGGATATACTGTAGGATATTCTGTAGGATATGCTGTAGGATATGCTGTAGGATATACTGTAGGATATTCTGTAGGATATGCTGTAGGATATGCTGTAGGATGGCTGTAGACTATACTGTAGGATGGCTGTAGGATATGCTGTAGGATATACTGTAGGATATTCTGTAGGATATGCTGTAGGATGGCGGTAGACTATACTGTAGGATGGCTGTAGGATGGCTGTAGACTTTACTGTAGGATGGCTGTAGACTATACTGTAGGATGGCTGTAGACTATACTGTAGGATGGCTGTAGGATATTCTGTAGGATATGCTGTAGGATATACTGTAGGATATTCTGTAGGATATGCTGTAGGATATGCTGTAGGATGGCTGTAGACTATACTGTAGGATGGCTGTAGGATATGCTGTAGGATGGCTGTAGACTATACTGTAGGATGGCTGTAGGATATGCTGTAGGATGGCTGTAGACTATACTGTAGGATGGCTGTAGGATGGCTGTAGACTATACTGTAGGATGGCTGTAGGATATGCTGTAGGATGGCTGTAGACTATACTGTAGGATGGCTGTAGGATATGATGTAGGATATGCTGTAGGATATACTGTAGGATATTCTGTAGGATATGCTGTAGGATATGCTGTAGGATGGCTGTAGACTATACTGTAGGATGGCTGTAGGATATGCTGTAGGATGGCTGTAGACTATACTGTAGGATGGCTGTAGGATGGCTGTAGACTATACTGTAGGATGGCTGTAGATATACTGTAGGATGGCTGTAGACTATACTGTAGGATGGCTGTAGGATGGCTGTAGGATATGCTGTAGGATATGCTGTAGGATGGCTGTAGGATATGCTGTAGGATGGCTGTAGACTATACTGTAGGATGGCTGTAGGATGGCTGTAGACTATACCGTAGGATATGCTGTAGGATGGCTGTAGACTATGCTGTAGGATGGCTGTAGGATGGGATATGCTGTAGGATGGCTGTAGAATATACTGTAGGATGGGAGGATATGCTGTAGGATGGCTGTAGGATATGCTGTAGGATGGCTGTAGACTATACTGTAGGATGGCTGTAGGATTATGCTGTAGGATGGCTGTAGGATATGCTGTAGGATGGCTGTAGACTATACTGTAGGATGGCTGTAGGATATGCTGTAGGATGGCTGTAGTATCTGTAGGATGCTGTAGGATGGCTGTAGGATATGCTGTAGGATATACTGTAGGATATGCTGTAGGATATGCTGTAGGATGGCTGTAGGTATGCTGTAGGATGGCTGTAGACTATACTGTAGGATGGCTGTAGGATGGTGGCAGGATATGCTGTAGGATGGCTGTAGACTATACTGTAGGATGGCTGTAGGATGGTGGTAGGATATGCTGTAGGATGGCTGTAGGATATGCTGTAGGATGGCTGTAGACTATACTGTAGGATGGCTGTAGGATGGTGGCAGGATATGCTGTAGGATGGCAGTAGACTATACTGTAGGATGGCTGTAGGATATGCTGTAGGATGGCTGTAGACTATACTGTAGGATGGCTGTAGGATGGTTGTAGGATATGCTGTAGGATGGCTATAGGATATGCTGTAGGATGGCTGTAGGATATGCTGTAGGATGGCTGTAGACTATACTGTAGGACGGATGTAGGATGGTGGCAGGATATGCTGTAGGATATGCTGTAGGATATGCTGTAGGATGGCTGTAGGATGGTTGTAGGATATGCTGTAGGATGGCTGTAGGATATACTGTAGGATATGCTGTAGGATGGTTGTAGGATGGCTGTAGGATATGCTGTAGAATATGCTGTAGGATGGCTGTAGGATATGCTGTAGGATGGATGTAGGATATACTGTAGGGTGGATGTAGGATTGCTGTTGGCTATACTGTAGGATATGCTGTAGGCTATGCTGTAGGATATGCTGTAGGACATGCTGTAGGATATACTGTATGATGGCTGTAAGATATACTGTAGGATATGATGTAGGATGGCTGTAGGATGGTTGTAAGATATGCTGTAGGATATGCCGTAGGATGGCTGTAGGATGGCTGTAGGATATACGGTAGGATATGCTGTAGGATGGCTGTAGGATATACTGTAGGATATGCTGTAGGATATGCTGTAGGATGGCTGTAGGATATGCTGTAGGATGGTTGTAGGATATGCTGTAGGATGGCTGTAGGATATACGGTAGGATATGCTGTAGGATGGCTGTAGGATATATGGTAGGATTTGGCTGTAGGATATGCTGTAGGATGGCTGTAGGATATACGGCAGGATATGCTGTATGATATGCTGTAGGATGGCTGTAGGATATACTGTAGGATGGCTGTAGGATATGCTGTAGGATATACTGTATGATGGTTGTAAGATATGCTGTAGGATATGCTGTAGGATGGCTGTAGGATGGTTGTAGGATATGCTGTAGTATGGCTGTAGGATATACGGTAGGATATGCTGTAGGATGGCTGTAGGATATACGGTAGGATATATGGTAGGATATGCTGTAGGATGGCTGTAGGATATGCTGTAGGATGGCTGTAGGATATACGGCAGGATATGCTGTATGATATGCTGTAGGATATGCTGTAGGATGTCTGTAGGATATGCTGTAGGATGGCTGTAGGATGGATGTAGGATATGCTGTAGGATGGCTGTAGGATATGCTGTAGGATGGCTGTAGGATATGCTGTAGGATGGCTGTAGGATATGCTGTAGGATGGCTGTAGGATATGCTGTAGGATGGCTGTAGGATATGCTGTAGGATGGCTGTAGACTATACTGTAGGATGGCTGTAGGATATGCTGTAGGATATGCTGTAGGATATGCTGTAAGATATGCTGTAGGATATGATGTAGGATATACTGTAGGACATACTGTAGGATATGATGTAGGATATGCTGTAGGATATACTGTAGGATATACTGTAGGATGGCTGTAGGATATACTGTAGGACATACTGTAGGATATGCTGTAGGATATGCTGTAGGATATACTGTAGGATATGCTGTAGGATATGCTGTAGGATATACTGTAGGATATACTGTAGGATATGCTGTAGGATATGATGTAGGATATGCTGTAGGATGGCTGTAGATTATACTGTAGGATGGCTGTAGACTATACTGTAGGATGGCTGTAGACTATACTGTAGGATGGCTGTAGACTATACTGTAGGATGGCTGTAGACTATACTGTAGGATGGCTGTAGACTATACTGTAGGATGGCTGTAGGATGTCTGTAGACTATACTGTAGGATGGCTGTAGACTATACTGTAGGATGGCTTTAGACTATACTGTAGGATATGCTGTAGGATATGATGTAGGATATGCTGTAGGATATGCTGTAGGATATGCTGTAGGATGGCTGTAGACTATACTGTAGGATGGCTGTAGGATATGCTGTATGATGGCTGTAGGATGGCTGTAGACTATACTGTAGGATGGCTGTAGACTATACTGTAGGATGGCTGTAGACTATACTGTAGGATGGCTGTAGGATGGTGGCAGGATATGCTGTAGGATGGCTGTAGGATATGCTGTAGGATGCTGTAGACTATACTGTAGGATGGCTGTAGACTATACTGTAGGATATGCTGTAGGATGGCTGTAGGATGGTTGTAGGATATGCTGTAGGATGGCTGTAGGATATGCTGTAGGATGGCTGTAGGATGGCTGTAGGATATGCTGTAGGATGCTGTAGGATATGCTGTAGGATATGCTGTAGGATGGCTGTAGGATATGCTGTAGGATATGCTGTAGGATGGCTGTAGGATATGCTGTAGGATGGCTGTAGGATATGCTGTAGGATGGCTGTAGACTATATACTGTAGGATGGCTGTAGGATGGTGGCAGGATATGCTGTAGGATGGCTGTAGGATATGCTGTAGGATGGCTGTAGGATATGCTGTAGGATGGCTGTAGGATGTTACTGTAGGAGATGGTGTAGGATATGCTGTAGGATGGCTGTAGGATATGCTGTAGGATGGCTGTAGACTATACTGTAGGATGGCTGTAGGATGGTGGCAGGATATGCTGTAGGATGGCTGTAGAATATGCTGTAGGATATACTGTAGGATGGCTGTAGTATATGCTGTAGGATGGCTGTAGGATGCTGTAGGTATACTGTAGGATGGCTGTAGGATATACTGTAGGATATGCTGTAGGATGGTTGTAGGATGGCTGTAGGATATGCTGTAGGATGGCTGTAGGATATGCTGTAGGATGGATGTAGGATATACTGTAGGGTGGCTGTAGGATTGCTGTAGCTATACTGTAGGATATGCTGTAGGTATGTGTAGGCTATGCTGTAGGACATGCTGTAGGATGGCTGTAGATATACTGTAGGATATGCTGTAGGATGGCTGTAGATATGCTGTAGGATGGCTGTAGGATGGTTGTAAGATATACTGTAGGATATGCTGTAGGATGGCTGTAGGATATGCTGTAGGATATCGGTAGGATATGCTGTAGGATGGCTGTAGGATATACTGTAGGATATGCTGTAGGATATGCTGTAGAATATGCTGTAGGATGGCTGTAGATATACTGTAGGATGGCTGTAGGATGGTTGTAGGATATGCTGTAGGATGGCTGTAGGATATTGGTTGCTGTAGGATGGCTGTAGGATATACTTGGTTTGTGTGGGTTGTGTTGTGTGGTCTGTAGGATATCTGTAGGATATGCTGTAGGATATGCTGTAGGATGGCTGTAGACTATACTGTAGGATGGCTGTAGGATATGCTGTAGGATGGCTGTAGACTATACTGTAGGATGGCTGTAGGATGGCTGTAGGATATGCTGTAGGATGGCTGTAGGATATACTGTAGGATATGCTGTAGGATGGCTGTAGGATATGCTGTAGGATATGCTGTAGGATGGCTGTAGGATATGCTGTAGGATGGCTGTAGGATATGCTGTAGGATGGCTGTAGGATATGATGTAGGATGGCTGTAGACTATACTGTAGGATGGTGGCAGGATATGATGTAGGATGGCTGTAGGATATGCTGTAGGATGGATGTAGGATATGCTGTAGGATATACTGTAGGATGGCTGTAGGATATGCTGTAGGATGGCTGTAGACTATACTGTAGGATGGCTGTAGGATGGTGGCAGGATATGCTGTAGGATGGCTGTAGACTATACTGTAGGATGGTGGCAGGATATGCTGCAGGATGGCTGTAGGATATGCTGTAGGATGGCTGTAGACCATACTGTAGGATGGCTGTAGGATGGTGGCAGGATATGCTGTAGGATGGCTGTAGGATATGCTGTAGGATGGCTGTAGACTATACTGTAGGATGGCTGTAGGATATGCTGTAGGATGGCTGTAGACTATACTGTAGGATGGCTGTAGGATGGTGGCAGGATATGCTGTAGGATGGCTGTAGAATATGCTGTAGGATGGCTGTAGGATATGCTGTAGGATGGGTGTAGGATGGCTGTAGGATATACTGTAGGATATACTGTAGGATATACTGTAGGATATACTGTAGGATATGATGTAGGATATGCTGTAGGATATACTGTATGATGGTTGTAGGATATGCTGTAGGATGGCTGTAGGATATGCTGTAGGATGGTTGTAGGATGGCTGTAGGATATGCTGTAGGATATGCTGTAGGATGGATGTAGGATATGCTGTAGGATGGATGTAGGATATACTGTAGGGTGGCTGTAGGATTGCTGTAGTCTATACTGTAGGATATGCTGTAGGCTATGATGTAGGCTATGCTGTAGGACATGCTGTAGGATATACTGTAGGATGGCTGTAAGATATACTGTAGGATATGCTGTAGGATGGCTGTAAGATATGCTGTAGGATGGCTGTAGGATATGCTGTAGGATATACGGTAGGATATGCTGTAGGATGGCTGTAGGATATACTGTAAGATATGCTGTAGGATATGCTGTAGAATATGCTGTAGGATGGCTGTAGGATATGCTGTAGGATGGCTGTAGGATGGTTGTAGGATATGCTGTAGGATGGCTGTAGGATATACGGTAGGATATGCTGTAGGATGGCTGTAGGATATACGGTAGGATATATGGTAGGATATGCTGTAGGATGGCTGTAGGATATACGGCAGGATATGCTGTATGATATGCTGTAGGATATGCTGTAGGATATACTGTAGGATATGCTGTAGGATATGCTGTAGGATATGATGTAGGATATGCTGTATGATATGCTGTAGGATATGCTGTAGGATGGCTGTAGGATGGCTGTAGGATATGCTGTAGGATATACTGTAGGATGGTTGTAGGATATGCTGTAGGATATGCTGTAGGATATGCTGTAGGATATACTGTAGGATATGCTGTAGGATATGCTGTAGGATATGCTGTAGGATATACTGTAGGATATGCTGTAGGATATGATGTAGGATATGCTGTAGGATATGCTGTAGGATATACTGTAGGATATGATGTAGGATATACTGTAGGATATACTGTAGGATATACTGTAGGACATACTGTAGGATATACTGTAGGATATGTTGTAGGATATGCTGTAGGATGGCTGTAGGACATACTGTAGGATATACTGTAGGACATACTGTAGGATATATGGTAGGATATGTTGTAGGATATGCTGTAGGATATACTGTAGGACATACTGTAGGATATGCTGTAGGATATGCTGTAGGATATACTGTAGGACATACTGTAGGACATACTGTAGGATATACTGTAGGATGGTTGTAGGATATGCTGTAGGATATACTGTAGGATGGTTGTAGGATATGCTGTAGGATATGCTGTAGGATATGCTGTAGGATATACTGTAGGACATAATGTAGGACATACTGTAGGATATACTGTAGGATATGATGTAGGATATAATGTAGGATATGCTGTAGGACATACTGTAGGACATACTGTAGGATATACTGTAGGATATACTGTAGGACATACTGTAGGATATACTGTAGGATATGCTGTAGGATATGCTGTAGGATATGCTGTAGGATATACTGTAGGATATGCTGTAGGACATACTGTAGGATATTCTGTAGGATATGCTGTAGGATGGCTGTAGACTATACTGTAGGATGGCTGTAGGATATGCTGTAGGATATGCTGTAGGACATACTGTAGGATATACGGTAGGACATACTGTAGGATATACTGTAGGACATACTGTAGGATATGCTGTAGGATATACTGTAGTATATACTGTAGGACATACTGTAGGATATGCTGTAGGATATGCTGTAGGATGGTTGTAGGATATACTGTAGGATATGCTGTAGGATATGTTGTAGGGTGGCTGTAGAGATTTAATAATGTAATCATTATTAGATGAGAAAACGGCGAAAGTGGATAGCCTGTGGTGCAAAGGAAACGATTAAAACAGGAAACCAATTAAGAGGACCAATCTACTCTTAGGAGTATTCAGGGGCAGTAACTCACTATTGTCTCATTATTCTAAAGAATCATTTAACAAACCTGAACAATGTCTCGTTGAGCAGATCTACCTTGGTATGACAACCTTACATCGTCACCGTCTAACACATTCATGGCTGAAAACAAACACATTGATGGATTCAATGTAGGCGACGCTAAGGAATACCCAGATCGGTGGATTGTTTGAAATCGATAAATATAAGTATTTTGGAGGTGGGTGGGGAATCGGCTGATTGTGTTGCAAACTGATGTTAATAAAGATATTGATGGGGGAGTACCTTAATTAATGGCACACAGATCAGGGTGCAGAATATTCCATGCCCAGGTAAAAATAATGGGTTTTAGATCAGCAAATGTATTAGCCAAATTTCATTTACTAGTCACCCCATCATCCTATTGCCACAGTAATACATTAGAAGAAAAGTCAAAAATATATTTTAAAGATGGCCGACATGACAGCAATAATGGATTTTGGATCAGCTCTATTGTAGCCATTTTGAATCTACTAGTCGTCCTAATGTCACTAGTCGTCCTAATGCCACTAGTCGTCCTAATGTCACTAGTCGTCCTAATGCCACTAGTCGTCCTAATGCCACTAGTCGTCCTAATGCCACTAGTCGTCCTAATGCCACTAGTCGTCCTAATGTCACTAGTCGTCCTAATGCCACTAGTTGTTCTAATGCCACTAGTCGTCCTAATGCCACTAGTCATCCTAATGCCACTAGTCATCCTAATGCCACTAGTCCTAATGCCACTAGTTGTCCTAATGCCACTAGTCCTAATGCCACTAGTCGTCCTAATGCCACTAGTTGTCCTAATGCCACTAGTCGTCCTAATGCCACTAGTCGTCCTAATGCCACTAGTCCTAATGCCACTAGTTGTCCTAATGCCACTAGTTGTCCTAATGCCACTAGTCGTCCTAATGCTACTAGTCGTCCTAATGCCACTAGTCCTAATGCCACTAGTTGTCCTAATGCCACTAGTCATCCTAATGCCACTAGTCGTCCTAATGCCACTAGTCGTCCTAATGCCACTAGTTGTCCTAATGTCACTAGTCGTCCTAATGCCACTAGTCGTCCTAATGCCACTAGTCCTAATGCCAATAGTCGTCCTAATGCCACTAGTCGTCCTAATGTCACTAGTCGTCCTAATGCCACTAGTTGTTCTAATGCCACTAGTCGTCCTAATGCCACTAGTCATCCTAATGCCACTAGTCATCCTAATGCCACTAGTCCTAATGCCACTAGTTGTCCTAATGCCACTAGTCCTAATGCCACTAGTCGTCCTAATGCCACTAGTTGTCCTAATGCCACTAGTCGTCCTAATGCCACTAGTCGTCCTAATGCCACTAGTCCTAATGCCACTAGTTGTCCTAATGCCACTAGTTGTCCTAATGCCACTAGTCATCCTAATGCTACTAGTCGTCCTAATGCCACTAGTCCTAATGCCACTAGTTGTCCTAATGCCACTAGTCATCCTAATGCCACTAGTCGTCCTAATGCCACTAGTCGTCCTAATGCCACTAGTCGTCCTAATGCCACTAGTCGTCCTAATGCCACTAGTCGTCCTAATGCCACTAGTTGTCCTAATGTCACTAGTCGTCCTAATGCCACTAGTCGTCCTAATGCCACTAGTCGTCCTAATGCCACTAGTCGTCCTAATGCCACTAGTCGTCCTAATGCCACTAGTCATCCTAATGCCACTAGTCATCCTAATGCCACTAGTCATCCTAATGCCACTAGTCGTCCTAATGCCACTAGTCATCCTAATGCCAATAGTCGTCCTAATGCCAATAGTCGTCCTAATGCCACTAGTCGTCCTAATGCCACTAGTCGTCCTAATGCCACTAGTCGTCCTAATGCCACTAGTCGTCCTAATGCCACTAGTCGTCCTAATGCCACTAGTCGTCCTAATGCCACTAGTCCTAATGCCACTAGTTGTCCTAATGCCACTAGTCATCCTAATGCCACTAGTTGTCCTAATGCCACTAGTCCTAATGCCACTAGTCGTCCTAATGCCACTAGTCGTCCTAATGCCACTAGTTGTCCTAATGCCACTAGTCCTAATGCCACTAGTCGTCCTAATGCCACTAGTCATCCTAATGCCACTAGTCGTCCTAATGCCACTAGTCATCCTAATGCCACTAGTCGTCCTAATGCCAATAGTCGTCCTAATGCCACTAGTCGTCCTAATGCCACTAGTCGTCCTAATGCCACTAGTCGTCCTAATGCCACTAGTCGTCCTAATGCCACTAGTCGTCCTAATGCCACTAGTCATCCTAATGCCACTAGTCGTCCTAATGCCACGGTGTAGATTTCGGGTCAAATAACTCAAATATTCAGCTGTTTAAAGTGACAGTTTGGTAGAAGTCGAAAATAGATCTTCAAGATAGACATGCGACCATCATAGACATTGTACGAGAACAATTTTTGCTATTTTCGATCTACCAACTTAATAACAATGATGTTTCTTTCTTTTGCATCCATGAACTAAATTCAAAGGAGATTTACATACAGTCAAACTTGTATTAGGAGATCACCCATGGGACAGCACTGAAACGGTCTCTTAATAAAATGGTCTCTTACTGCAAAATGTGAATGGAGTGTGTGTTTTACGTTTATTTATCGTCGCTACCGCTTGCCCATATGAGCGACGCCTCTTGAAGAGATTAGTCATTTTAGATTTTTGGAGGATAGTGCATGATACAGACAGAGACCCATTCCAGAGTCGCATCTAGTTCTTATACGTGCACGGTGTAAAGCACCGACACGAGACCTCGGTTTAACATCCCATCTGAAAGACTGTTAATTTTATTAGGGTCAGACAGGGGATTGATCTTCAGGAGGCGTCGCTCATATTGGCAAGCGGTAGCGACGATAAATAAGCGTAAAACACACACATATTGTCTAGCATACATACCGTCAAAGTCTGCGTCTCCTACGCCTACAATGATGATGGACATTGGCAATGTGGAAGCCTACAATAAATATAGCAACATGAGGGTCTCCAACACTTGCAGGTCCAGGCTCTACAACCACTCTCCTCATCACGGCTGTTTATAAATAATTCTATATTTCTATGTTTGCTGTACTTTAAAGTGGACAGCTTTTAATCTCGATAAATAATTCTATATTTGCTGTACTTTAAAGTGGACAAACTTAAATCTGGATAAATAATTCTATATTTCTATGTTTGCTGTACTTTAAAGTGGACAGCTTTTAATCTCGATAAATAATTCTATATTTGCTGTACTTTAAAGTGGACAGCTTTTAATCTTGATAAATAATTCTATATTTGCTGTACTTTAAAGTGGACAACTTTTAATCTCGATAAATAATTCTATATTTGCAGTACTTTAAAGTGGACAGCCTTTAATCTCGATAAATAATTCTATATTTGCTGTACTTTAAAGTGGACAGCATTTAATCTCGATAAATAATTCTATTTTTGCAGTACTTTAAAGTGGACAACTTTTAATCTCGATAAATAATTCTATTATTCTATTTTTGCGGTTTATAACTTACAGGGTATAGTAAAACGTTGAAGTGAAACAGATAAACATGTTTACAAATTAACGCATAGTCTGCAAATAGAAAGAGAGGTTCTGGTCATTCACTAGACACGAGCACCACAGGCACATTTGCATGAGTACGTTGTATAAATGATGATATTGTATTTTTATATATCTTTATGTATGTAATTTGCATTTATTCATTTAAATGCGTTGTAAACTAATTGTAGCCATAAAATGAATTTTCGGTAAATACCATGTATTGGGGAGAGCCGTTTCATAATGTGGAAAGCACTTGTGGCTCAAACCAAATTGCTATGTACATTTTGGCAATAAATTATGTTTAAACCAGATATGGTAGTATTCCATTAAATATGTACACATTAAATAGATATGGTAGTATTCCATTAGATATGTACACATTAAATAGATATGGTAGTATTCCATTAGATATGTACACATTAAATAGATATGGTAGTATTCCATTAGATATGTACACATTAAATAGATATGGTAGTATTCCATTAGATATGTACACATTAAATAGATATGGTAGTATTCCATTAGATATGTACACATTAAATAGATATGGTAGTATTCCATTAGATATGTACACATTAAATAGATATGGTAGTATTCCATTAGATATGTACACATTAAATAGATATGGTAGTATTCCATTAGATATTCCATGGAATCATTAAGAACAAAGATCTTTAAAGGCAAAAAAACATTCTTTTAAAAGAGCCATTGTGCTGTATAATTTAGCCTAGTAGTTCGTATTCTAGAGTAGAAAAACGGGGCAGTTTGGGTTCAGAGTGCATTTTGTGCAAGGCATAATGGGGTAGTGAGGGAGGTGTATTTGGGGCATTCAGGGGCAGTCGAATATGAAATTTGTGTAACTACTCTGATGCCAGCATAATTATCTTGAGGTTCATGTATATGTAGCGGAACATATCGGGGGGTGGGGGGGGCGGGCGTGGACAAGTTCGAGTTTATATAGGTCTGCCAACCCGAGGTAACTTGTTGAGGCTGACAAAAAAAACAATTAAAAATAAAAAACAAATAAATAAATGTCCCTGTATCGCTCATCTGACCATTTTTTACACCTGGGACACCAGTTTAACAACTTTCAAAAGGCATTGTGCAAATATACATTGATCATTCCTACCAAATGTTGCCAAAATCCGAGATATTTGAAGAATTTGTGTTATTTTATGAAAAGCAAAGCAGTTTGGGTGAAGAAGAATTTTGCAATCTATAATGAAAGAACAATCTCTTTACCTTTCGGCGGCCATCTTGGATGACAAAATCAGATGATTTTGACAACAATAGCATCAGAATGATTGCCTCATCGATACCTTCGACTTGATGTATGACATGACCATATTCACTCAAAAATAACATTTTACCCCTACTTGACCTCCCGGGCCATGCCCATTTTTGATTCAGGGTCACCAATTGAACAAAAAAATTTAAAGAGCATTATACATCGATCATTCCTACCAAGATTCGTCAAAATCTGGCTGGCGGTTCGTGTGAAGAAGATTGTTTAAAAATGAGTACTATTTTTAGATGGCTGCCATCCTGGATTTCATTGAACTATATTTTAACAACTTTGGAAGGGATTCACCTAAGGATCATACAAGAATAGTTTTATTGGCTGATAAGTTCATGAGAAGACGAAATCTCTCATAAAAGGTTGACCTTTTGACGGCCATCTTGGATGACTTCACCTTTTGACGGCCATCTTGGATGACTTCACCTTTTGACGGCCATCTTGGATGACTTCACCTTTTGACGACCATCTTGGATGAATTCACCATTTGACGGCCATCTTGGACGACTTCACCTTTTGACGGCCATCTTGGATGACTTCACCTTTTGACGGCCATCTTGGCTGACATAATCATCCGTTTTTAATGCACAAGAAGCAATCAACTTTGATTTGATATATGACATGACCATATTCGCTCGAAATTAAAATTTGACCAATACTTGACCTTCTAGGCCATGCCCATTTTTTATCCTGGGGGTCACCATTTGAACAACTTTGATTGTACATCGATCATTCCTAACAAGATTCGTCAAAATCTAACTGGTCTTCGTGAGAAGAAGATTTTTTAAGAATTGGTTCTATTTTCAGACAGCGGACATCTTGGATTACATAATGGCTTAATTTTAACAATTATGTAATCCCCCACCTACCCAAGCATCATAACCATAAATGGTGGCTATAGACCCAATGGTTACTGAGGAGAAGACGTTTGAAAATGTTCACAAGCGATGGACAGACACATTGCGCTAACAATACAGTTGCTCAGAGACATAAAGGGCCAGGCTCAAAAGGGCTGGACAGGGTGGGGTGCTCTGTCATTCAGCTGTAGAAAAACCCCTATTAAGCCCACAACAAGCTGCATAAGACAAACACTTACATTAACAATAGCCTGTACAGTTTGTGGCATATCTGTAATAACACCATCCGTGATGATCAATAACACAAAATAACATGAACCGTCTCTCTTAGATGCTGCAAACCTGTGGAAAATATCACAAAATAACATGAACCGTCTCTCTTAGATGCTGCAAACCAGTGAAAAATACGTAGCACATACCAGTAAATACAGTAATGAATTCAGGTAGCGTACAGTAGTTACGTAGCACATACGAGTAAATACAGTAATGAATTCAGGTAGCGTACAGTAGTTACGTAGCACATACGAGTAAATACAGTAATGAATTCCAGTAGCGTACAGTAGTTACGTAGCATACACGAGTAAATACAGTAATGAATTCAGGTAGCGTACAGTAGTTATGTAGCATACACGAATAAATACAGTAATGAATTCAGGTAGCGTACAGTAGTTACGTAGCACATACGAGTAAATACAGTAATGAATTCAGGTAGCGTACAGTAGTTATGTAGCATACACGAATAAATACAGTAATGAATTCAGGTAGGGTACAGTAGTTACGTAGCACATGCGTGTAAATACAGTAATGAATTCAGGTAGCATACAGTAGTTACGTAGCACATAACAGTAAATACAGTAATGAATTCAGGTAGGGTAAAGTA
>JABXNX010000200.1:0-24330 GCA_014843695.1 Archivesica marissinica | reverse complement strand
TAGATATGTACACATTAAATAGATATGGTAGTATTCCATTAGATATGTACACATTAAATAGATATGGTAGTATTCCATTAGATATGTACACATTAAATAGATATGGTAGTATTCCATTAGATATTTCATGGAATAATTAAGAAAAGATCTTTAAACAAAAAAAATTCTTTAAAGATCCATGTGTATAATTAGCCTAGAGTTATTCTAGAGTAGAAAACGGGGCAGGTTGGGTCAGAGTGCATTTTGTGCAGCAAATGGGGTAGGTGAGGGAGGTGGTATTTGGGCATTGGCGCGATAGAAAATTTTGTAAACATACGCTGATTGACAGCTAATTATGCTTGAGGCAGTATAGCGGAACATATCGGGGGGGGGGGGGGGCGGGCGGGTGGACAAGTTCGAGTTTATATAGGTCTGCCAACCCGAGGTAACTTGTTGAGGCTGACAAAAAAAACAATTAAAAATAAAAAACAAATAAATAAATGTCCCTGTATCGCTCATCTGACCATTTTTTACACCTGGGACACCAGTTTAACAACTTTCAAAAGGCATTGTGCAAATATACATTGATCATTCCTACCAAATGTTGCCAAAATCCGAGATATTTGAAGAATTTGTGTTATTTTATGAAAAGCAAAGCAGTTTGGGTGAAGAAGAATTTTGCAATCTATAATGAAAGAACAATCTCTTTACCTTTCGGCGGCCATCTTGGATGACAAAATCAGATGATTTTGACAACAATAGCATCAGAATGATTGCCTCATCGATACCTTCGACTTGATGTATGACATGACCATATTCACTCAAAAATAACATTTTACCCCTACTTGACCTCCCGGGCCATGCCCATTTTTGATTCAGGGTCACCAATTGAACAAAAAAATTTAAAGAGCATTATACATCGATCATTCCTACCAAGATTCGTCAAAATCTGGCTGGCGGTTCGTGTGAAGAAGATTGTTTAAAAATGAGTACTATTTTTAGATGGCTGCCATCCTGGATTTCATTGAACTATATTTTAACAACTTTGGAAGGGATTCACCTAAGGATCATACAAGAATAGTTTTATTGGCTGATAAGTTCATGAGAAGACGAAATCTCTCATAAAAGGTTGACCTTTTGACGGCCATCTTGGATGACTTCACCTTTTGACGGCCATCTTGGATGACTTCACCTTTTGACGGCCATCTTGGATGACTTCACCTTTTGACGACCATCTTGGATGAATTCACCATTTGACGGCCATCTTGGACGACTTCACCTTTTGACGGCCATCTTGGATGACTTCACCTTTTGACGGCCATCTTGGCTGACATAATCATCCGTTTTTAATGCACAAGAAGCAATCAACTTTGATTTGATATATGACATGACCATATTCGCTCGAAATTAAAATTTGACCAATACTTGACCTTCTAGGCCATGCCCATTTTTTATCCTGGGGGTCACCATTTGAACAACTTTGATTGTACATCGATCATTCCTAACAAGATTCGTCAAAATCTAACTGGTCTTCGTGAGAAGAAGATTTTTTAAGAATTGGTTCTATTTTCAGACAGCGGACATCTTGGATTACATAATGGCTTAATTTTAACAATTATGTAATCCCCCACCTACCCAAGCATCATAACCATAAATGGTGGCTATAGACCCAATGGTTACTGAGGAGAAGACGTTTGAAAATGTTCACAAGCGATGGACAGACACATTGCGCTAACAATACAGTTGCTCAGAGACATAAAGGGCCAGGCTCAAAAGGGCTGGACAGGGTGGGGTGCTCTGTCATTCAGCTGTAGAAAAACCCCTATTAAGCCCACAACAAGCTGCATAAGACAAACACTTACATTAACAATAGCCTGTACAGTTTGTGGCATATCTGTAATAACACCATCCGTGATGATCAATAACACAAAATAACATGAACCGTCTCTCTTAGATGCTGCAAACCTGTGGAAAATATCACAAAATAACATGAACCGTCTCTCTTAGATGCTGCAAACCAGTGAAAAATACGTAGCACATACCAGTAAATACAGTAATGAATTCAGGTAGCGTACAGTAGTTACGTAGCACATACGAGTAAATACAGTAATGAATTCAGGTAGCGTACAGTAGTTACGTAGCACATACGAGTAAATACAGTAATGAATTCCAGTAGCGTACAGTAGTTACGTAGCATACACGAGTAAATACAGTAATGAATTCAGGTAGCGTACAGTAGTTATGTAGCATACACGAATAAATACAGTAATGAATTCAGGTAGCGTACAGTAGTTACGTAGCACATACGAGTAAATACAGTAATGAATTCAGGTAGCGTACAGTAGTTATGTAGCATACACGAATAAATACAGTAATGAATTCAGGTAGGGTACAGTAGTTACGTAGCACATGCGTGTAAATACAGTAATGAATTCAGGTAGCATACAGTAGTTACGTAGCACATAACAGTAAATACAGTAATGAATTCAGGTAGGGTAAAGTAGTTACGTAGCACATGCCAGTAAATACAGTAATGAATTCAGGTAGGGTACAGTAGTTACGTAGAACATGCCAGTAAATACAGTAATGAATTCAGGTAGGGTAAAGTAGTTACGTAGCACATGCCAGTAAATACAGTAATGAATTCAGGTAGGGTACAGTAGTTACGTAGAACATGCCAGTAAATACAGTAATGAATTCCAGTAGGGTACAGTAGTTACGTAGCATACACGAGTAAATACAGTAATGAATTCAGGTAGCGTACAGTAGATACGTAGCACATACGAGTAAATACAGTAATGAATTCCAGTAGGGTACAGTAGTTACGTAGCATACACGAGTAAATACAGTAATGAATTCAGGTAGGGTACAGTAGTTACGTAGCATACACGAGTAAATACAGTAATGAATTCAGGTAGGGTACAGTAGTTACGTAGCGCATACCAGTAAATACAGTAATGAATTCCAGTAGGGTACAGTAGTTACGTAGCATACACGAGTAAATACAGTAATGAATTCAGGTAGCGTACAGTAGATACGTAGCACATACGAGTAAATACAGTAATGAATTCCAGTAGGGTACAGTAGTTACGTAGCATACACGAGTAAATACAGTAATGAATTCAGGTAGGGTACAGTAGTTACGTAGCGCATACCAGTAAATACAGTAATGAATTCCAGTAGGGTACAGTAGTTACGTAGCATACATGAGTAAATACAGTAATGAATTCAGGTAGCGTACAGTAGATACGTAGCATATACGAGTAAATACAGTAATGTATTCCAGTAGGGTACAGTAGTTACGTAGCATACACGAGTAAATACAGTAATGAATTTAGGTAGGGTACAGTAGTTACGTAGCACATGCGAGTAAATACAGTAATGAATTCCAGTAGGATACAGTAGTTACGTAGCATACACGAGTAAATACAGTAATGAATTCCAGTAGGATACAGTAGTTACGTAGCACATGCCAGTAAATACAGTAATGAATTCCAGTAGGGTACAGTAGTTACGTAGCACATGCCAGTAAATACAGTAATGAATTCCAGTAGGGTACAGTAGTTACGTAGCACATGCCAGTAAATACAGTAATGAATTCCAGTAGGGTACAGTAGTTACGTAGCACATGCCAGTAAATACAGTAATGAATTCCAGTAGGGTACAGTAGTTACGTAGCACATGCCAGTAAATACAGTAATGAATTCCAGTAGGGTACAGTAGTTACGTAGCATACACGAGTAAATACAGTAATGAATTCAGGTAGGGTACAGTAGTTACGTAGCACATGCGAGTAAATACAGTAATGAATTCCAGTAGGATACAGTAGTTACGTAGCATACACGAGTAAATACAGTAATGAATTCCAGTAGGATACAGTAGTTACGTAGCACATGCCAGTAAATACAGTAATGAATTCCAGTAGGGTACAGTAGTTACGTAGCACATGCCAGTAAATACAGTAATGAATTCCAGTAGGGTACAGTAGTTATGTAGCACATGCCAGTAAATACAGTAATGAATTCCAGTAGGGTACAGTAGTTACGTAGCACATGCCAGTAAATACAGTAATGAATTCCAGTAGGGTACAGTAGTTATGTAGCACATGCGAGTAAATACAGTAATGAATTCCAGTAGGATACAGTAGTTACGTAGCACATACGAGTAAATACAGTAATGAATTCCAGTAGGATACAGTAGTTACGTAGCACATGCCAGTAAATACAGTAATGAATTCCAGTAGGGTACAGTAGTTACGTAGCACATGCCAGTAAATACAGTAATGAATTCCAGTAGGGTACAGTAGTTACGTAGCACATGCCAGTAAATACAGTAATGAATTCAGGTAGGGTACAGTAGTTACGTAGCACATGCCAGTAAATACAGTAATGAATTCAGGCAGCGTACAGTAGTTACGTAGCACATGCGAGTAAATACAGTAATGAATTCAGGTAGGGTAAAGTAGTTACATAGCACATGCAAGTAAATACAGTAATGAATTCAGGTAGGGTACAGTAGTTACGTAGCACATGCGTGTAAATACAGTAATGAATTCAGGTAGCATACAGTAGTTACGTAGCATACACGAGTAAATACAGTAATGAATTCCAGTAGGGTACAGTAGTTACGTAGCACATACCAGTAAATACAGTAATGAATTCAGGTAGGGTAAAGTAGTTACGTAGCACATGCCAGTAAATACAGTAATGAATTCAGGTAGGGTACAGTAGTTACGTAGAACATGCCAGTAAATACAGTAATGAATTCAGGTAGGGTACAGTAGTTACGTAGCACATACCAGTAAATACAGTAATGAATTCCAGTAGGGTACAGTAGTTACGTAGCATACACGAGTAAATACAGTAATGAATTCAGGTAGCGTACAGTAGATACGTAGCACATACGAGTAAATACAGTAATGAATTCCAGTAGGGTACAGTAGTTACGTAGCATACACGAGTAAATACAGTAATGAATTCAGGTAGGGTACAGTAGTTACGTAGCACATGCGAGTAAATACAGTAATGAATTCAGGTAGGGTACAGTAGTTACATAGCACATGCGTGTAAATACAGTAATGAATTCAGGTAGCGTACAGTAGTTACGTAGCACATACCAGTAAATACAGTAATGAATTCAGGTAGGGTACAGTAGTTATGTAGCACATGCGAGTAAATACAGTAATGAATTCAGGTAGGGTAAAGTAGTTACGTAGCACATGCCAGTAAATACAGTAATGAATTCAGGTAGGGTAAAGTAGTTACGTAGCACATACCAGTAAATACAGTAATGAATTCAGGTAGGGTACAGTAGTTACGTAGCACATGCCAGTAAATACAGTAATTAATTCAGGTAGGGTAAAGTAGTTACGTAGCACATGCCAGTAAATACAGTAATGAATTCCAGTAGGATACAGTAGTTACGTAGCACATGCGAGTAAATACAGTAATGAATTCCAGTAGGATACAGTAGTTACGTAGCACATGCCAGTAAATACAGTAATGAATTCAGGTAGCGTACAGTAGTTACGTAGCACATACCAGTAAATACAGTAATGAATTCCAGTAGGATACAGTAGTTACGTAGCACATACGAGTAAATACAGTAATGAATTCCAGTAGGGTACAGTAGTTACGTAGCACATGCCAGTAAATACAGTAACGAATTCAGGTAGGGTACAGTAGTTACATAGCACATACCAGTAAATACAGTAATTAATTCAGGTAGGGTACAGTAGTTACGTAGCACATACCAGTAAATACAGTAATGAATTCAGGTAGGATACAGTAGTTACGTAGCACATGCAAGTAAATACAGTAATGAATTCAGGTAGGGTACAGTAGTTACGTAGCACATGCGAGTAAATACAGTAATGAATTCCAGTAGGATACAGTAGTTACGTAGCACATGCCAGTAAATACAGTAATGAATTCAGGTAGGGTACAGTAGTTACGTAGCACATACCAGTAAATACAGTAATGAATTCCAGTAGGGTACAGTAGTTACATAGCATACACGAGTAAATACAGTAATGAATTCAGGTAGGGTACAGTAGTTACGTAGCACATGCGAGTAAATACAGTAATGAATTCATGTTGAGTAGAGTATACATGTAGTACCTAGCAACATGGTTTATACATGGAGCAAAGTTAGTTGGTCCATACAGTTGAACACTCCTAAGAGCATTATTGTAGGCGCCGAGTATCCCCTGTATACCATTACAATACGGATTCTGAGCATTGAAATTCTGAAATACACAAGCAGAGTCAGTTAGTTATTTCCCCTCATGATATTTAAATGATGCTACATACAACAAGCTCTGGACATTGTGGTTTCTGAGTAGATGAATTTTAAGTTTAAACTTTATTTATTTTACAATGATTGCGAAGCAAGTTCTAACAACTTATATTAATCACTCTCGTTGGCGCGGATGAAAGTTTATATGTGGTCATTTGTGTGGGAGGAAACCGGAGTACCCAGAGAAAACCCACCTGTCTGATCTGGTGATCACCGAACCATCTCACATACTTCCGAGGATCGAACCTGGGTTGCATTGGGAGCGTGTTCATTTCGTATGCGCGTATTTCTGCAAGCTTAGTTCAAATCAATTTAATTCTGACAAGAACGATGTATGCGGAATAGAGTAGGTGGGAGAATATGGGGGTAGCAAAGTGGAGGGTAGCAAACGGAGGGTAGCAAACGGAGGGGGGAGCAAACGGAGGGGGGAGCAAATGGGGGGTAGTAAACGCGGGGGGGGTAGCAAACAATATGTATGTATGCATAGGAATGTAAGCCACAATATGTTCACATCTCTTCTGTCTGGTACACATAACCTACTGAACACATCTACTAATGCCCCTGCTACTCTCTCAGTTTCTCTGTTCACATCTCTTCTGGTACACATAACCTACTGAACACATCTACTAATGCCTCTGCTACTCTCTCAGTTTCTCTGTTCACATCTCTTCTGGTACACCTAACCTACCAAACACATCTACTAATGCCTCTGCTACTCTCTCAGTTTCTCTGTTCACATCTCTTCTGTCTGGTACACATAACCTACTGAACACATCTACTAATGCATCTGCTACTCTCTCAGTTTCTCTGTTCACATCTCTTCTGGTGCACCTAACCTACCGAACACATTTACTAATGCCTCTGCTACGCTCTCTGTTTCTCTGTTCACATCTCTTCTGGTACTTGTAACCTATCGAACACATCTACTAATGCCTCTGCTACTCTCTCAGTTTCTCTGTTCACACCTCTTCTGGTACACCTAACCTACTGAACACATCTACTAATGCCTCTGCTACTCTCTGTTTCTCTGTTCACATCTCTTCTGGTACTTGTAACCTATCGAACACATCTACTAATGCCTCTGCTACTCTCTCAGTTTCTCTGTTCACATCTCTTCTGGTACACCTAACCTACAGAACACATCTACTAATGCCTCTGCTACTCTCTCAGTTTCTCTGTTCACATCTCTTCTGGTACACCTAACCTACCGAACACATCTACTAATGCCTCTGCTACTCTCTCAGTTTCTCTGTTCACATCTTTTCTGGTACATCTAACCTACCAAACACATCTACTAATGCCTCTGCTACTCTCTCAGTTTCTCTGTTCACATCTCTTCTGGTACACCTAACCTACAGAACACATCTACTAATGCCTCTGCTACTCTCTCAGTTTCTCTGTTCACATCTCTTCTGGTACACCTAACCTACCGAACACATCTACTAATGCCTCTGCTACTCTCTCAGTTTCTCTGTTCACATCTTTTCTGGTACATCTAACCTACCAAACACATCTACTAATGCCTCTGCTACTCTCTCAGTTTCTCTGTTCACATCTCTTCTGGTACACCTAACCTACAGAACACATCTACTAATGCCTCTGCTACTCTCTCAGTTTCTCTGTTCACATCTCTTCTGGTACACCTAACCTACCAAACACATCTACTAATGCCACTACTACTCTCTCAGTTTCTCTGTTCACATCTCTTCTGGTACACCTAACCTACTGAACACATCTACTAATGCCTCTGCTACTCTCTCAGTTTCTCTGTTCACATCTCTTCTGGTGCACCTAACCTACCGAACACATCTACTAATGCCGCTGCTACTCTCAGTTTCTCTGTTCACATCTCTTCTGGTACACCTAACCTAACGAACACATCTACTAATGCCTCTGCTACTCTCTCAGTTTCTCTGTTCACATCTCTTCTGGTACACCTAACCTACAGAACACATCTACTAATGCCTCTGCTACTCTCTCAGTTTCTCTGTTCACATCTCTTCTGGTACACCTAACCTACCGAACACATCTACTAATGCCGCTGCTACTCTCAGTTTCTCTGTTCACATCTCTTCTGGTGCACCTAACCTACCAAACACATCTACTAATGCCACTGCTACTCTCTCAGTTTCTCTGTTCACATCTCTTCTGGTACACCTAACCTACTGAACACATCTACTAATGCCTCTGCTACTCTCTCAGTTTCTCTGTTCACATCTCTTCTGGTGCACCTAACCTACCGAACACATCTACTAATGCCGCTGCTACTCTCAGTTTCTCTGTTCACATCTCTTCTGGTACACCTAACCTAACGAACACATCTACTAATGCCTCTGCTACTCTCTCAGTTTCTATACTAGTCACTGCTACTGCTTCTGGATATCTAGTGGCATAATCTATTATATCTAGGATATATATTTTATGCATTCCAATGAATGATAGAGTTTTCTCACTGTTTTGAAACAGTGGAAAATGGCATTTTCTTTCCCACTGCTTATGTTTCGTATTCCTCCGTGATTGAATGCACTTTTGTATTTTAGATATTTTCTGACAATCATGAAGTTATAGTATGTTCTGATGAATTTGTTTCGTCTGTCGTTTTCAATATTGACAGCAGACAGAAACTAACTTGAAAATTATAACGGATGCACTTATTATAGCAAATGTTCACACTAACATAAGTGGTTGTGAGTTGTGCATTGTAGTGAAATGAGGCTCCCGGTAGGGGCAGCTAAAATGAATAAAATTTGATAAAAAAATATAGTATGCCAAAATTCTTGGAAATCATAAAAGATTTGTGTATATTAGTGTAAGCTTTTATTTCATCTTGCAACTCGTGGAAATAAAATATCGGTGATCATTCAGTGAAATAAATTCCAATCTTACACTAGTAAACACAAAACTCCTCAACATATTTGTTTATGTATTTTTGGATTTAACTGTTTCAGCGCCGAATAAATTCAGAGCATGCTTGTACAAACAACATAGCTCCAGATCAGCTGCGGCGTAACACAGCGTCTGATCAGGATCTATGTTGCTTACTATTCGGACAGGTGCGTCAGCTCCACTGTCTGAAGAGCAATCAGCATACAGCCTGATTAGATGGCACGTTCTGTTCTCTCTGATCGGGTTATCCACTATTTGCAAAGTCGCTTTTATGCGACATTGGTGGTGAAAGAGTTAATTGGATCTACAATGTAAGCCATTACCCTCTTACACAGAATTTAAATAAATGTCATATCACATAATGTAATTCGAGTGGTTTACATTTAGGAAATGTTCTCCGACATTTATTCTGAGCCTTAAGTCGAGGGTCACATTTATGATTGAAACTGGTGATTATAAGCTGGACCCTCCACATGTCGAGGGTTCTTTGTGAACTTATGACATTTGTTACGACAATGGTTTTTGTCTCTCATTTTTGCAATGTAATGTCGCTTTAATGTGTTTTTCTAACTGAAAATTCTGGAAATATGTCATGGCATGTCATTACGACACAATTATAATGAAATTACATGACATATTTGACTGTTATTTTCACCACAAGTGCGCAACGAGTAAATTCTCTAAAATTGAAATTAACAACTCTTGTTAAAGCAGCCCTATATCATATGAAATAAAAGATATTTGAAAAATTCAAATTTTACGTATGGGTAGCAATGCTGCTACGCATTCTTAAATTATAATTTGTATAATGTGTTCAATTAGTAAACAGTGTTTTTTTGCGATAAAACAAAATCGAAACCGAAAGTAGGACTTTCCGAGTCGGTCGGTCACGCGCACTTGTTTACAATCGTAACCTGATTTACATTTGGATTGCATTGTCCTCCTTTGGCAATGATGAAAACAAACATGGCATATCCGCTGTTGTTTCACTCATGCGCGCTGTACGTGTTTATACGACGGTTTATATTTATTTGAATTTTATCGTTTCTGAGTGACTACCATATTTAGCCATGTATAGTGCGCTATCGTGTATAATGCGCACCCACGATTTGGCACGAAAATCGGGGGGAAATCTGAGTTCCGATGTATACTGCGCACGTGAAAAACGCAATTTTCCAAGTCAAAATTTAACATTTCTCAAGAATCACTAAAAATTGTGCTCCGTGATTTTTACAACTTATATTAATCACTCAAGATACCTCATCGAGTAACGGTAACGCACTCAGGCACACCTGCTCAAATTTCTCGACACGTTCTCAAACATCTCAACACGTTCTCAAACATGTCAGCAGATGCTCAAACTTCTCAACACGTGTAGCCTACCTAATTAACTGGGACCCATTGTGAAAGGTTTGTCGAAATTAATTATCGCTTCAAACAATTGAAATACTGCAGTCAAATTTTTTTTAAAAATTTTTATGCAATGCATTGTACATTGTAAGGCGAAGTACGTGAAAAGTACGGGAAATATTACATACGATAAAACCACGTGATGTTATCAAATCGCCATTTTTTTATGCATTTACTAATTTCAATTAAATTCTTCAAAGTTTGCCAAAATAAACGCAATATATGCTAATTTTGTGGTCTTATTCAGTTCATTTATTTATATCGGCAACTGGTTTTAATAGCTAGTTTATAACGTTTGTCGAATGTAATAAATTATAGAATGACTGTGTGCCGTTCGGGTCGAATTTCACGAAATATTGGTCAATTTTGGTCCAGAAAAAAATGTCCTGATGTCTGTACTGGTGTATAATGCGCAGTAGATAAAATGGATGAGGATTTCAGTAAGAAATGTGCGCACTATACATAGCTAAATAAGGTATTTCGATTTTTGTAAACACACACATACATTAGTATTTATATTTTACCAAAAACATCCTTTATTACGATATAATGCTGCATTAAGTGAAACAATAAATTACTTACTAAAGCAAATTCATGCTGTACGCTGTTATCAGGAAACCGAGCTCCAAATCCAAGGGCAGGAAATAGTTTATCACTGAAAGAGAGATTTAGTATATACCACGTTTAAATCACTCTCCACCCATACCTGAACATTCTACTAGGACGGGTTAAACCATACCTGAACATTCTACTCGGACGGGTTAAACCATACTTGAACATTCTACTAGGACGGGTTAAAACGAGTAGTGCTTTCACACTTTATACATGATTTGCAGCACAAGACAAAAGAAAGGGACACATAGTGGACACATTTATACATGGTTTTCCTCATAAGGCAAACATAGAGGACACATTTATACATGGTTTTCCTCATAAGGCAAACATAGAGGACACGTTTATACATGGTTTTCCTCATAAGGCAAACATAGAGGACACATTTATACATCGTTTTCCTCATAAGGCAAACATAGAGGACTCGTTTATACATGTATAAATATGTATATGATGTAGTGTAGGGAACTAACCTGTCATAATCCTGTATGATATCTCCCACTGCCTGTATAGCCATGGTGTACTGGTTGGGTGTTGATGTAGTGTAGGCAACTAACCTGTCATAATCCTGTACGATATCTCCCACTGTCTGTATAGCCATGGTGTACTGGTTGGGTGTTGATGTAGTGTAGGGAACTAACCTGTCATAATCCTGTATGATATCTCCCACTGCCTGTATAGCCATGGTGTACTGGTTGGGTGTCCCGTATGTGTTGATGTAGTGTAAGGAGCTAGGTGTGCTTGGATTTCCATTGGACGCTGTGAAGTCTATTGCTACAGTGAATGCCATTTCAGTCCTGTATCATAAAAACAAGAAGTTCAACTATTCATTCTCACGGTGATGTCGACATTGATACACATTTCACCATAAAAAGATATACCTTAAGCGAAAGACACATGTCCATTGCTCCCACTTATAGTGCAGCGGTCAATGGTCCAAAAGAGCTCTAATTAAGGAGTTAGTGCTCCCCGAGGTAGAACAAAACGAAATTGGTATATTATCATCAATTAGGGTGTTATGGACCCGAAGCAAGTTCTTGGCATGTACAATTCGATGATTCAATGTTTTTTATTCTTACTTTACTATATGGTATTGCTATTTTCAAAAGTAAATTAAATTTCAGGGTAGGGTAAATATTTTGAGAAATGCATATTTATAACACCTATAAAACGATACATGTTACATACCGTTGGAAAGGTAATACATTGTTCTAATTGTTTGGCTTATTTAATATAATGTATTAATGACGTCGGCGTCATACTGACGTCATAATTAACATTTTGCCATCGAAACTGTAAGTGCGCATAATCTTGGTCTCAATACTTCGTTTTATTTTATGTCTCATCACAAAATTACACTATTTAGTGGAAGAAATGGAGACAATAAAGAGTAGCTACTGTGAAAATGAACACTATATGTTTATACATCAAGCAAGATGAACTTATATGCCGTTGTTAAAGGGGAAGTGTAATGCCGATTTTAACATAAAATCACAGAAAATCACAAAATCTTCACTTTGAACTATTATCAAGTGTCCATGTCAAGTACTAGCGTACACAACCATAATATTAGGTTTTGTACCGATACATCAGACTAATATTGGTATTATAGTGTTGCTTGGATGTTGTCCGTTAAACATTCTGCATAACAACGACAGTTTTCAGTACAAGTTAGTCCGGCCTGAATGCATTGACAGTGCTGATTATTATCACACATTGAATCCGTGCAAAATAAGTGTGTCAACTGGTGCTGGATCTTTCTCGAAAAAGACGGCGGCAATAGCACCATCAGGCAGTCTTCTCCAGCCATGGCCAATTGGGCTACTGACATCAGGCCGCTGAATGTGACTATGCTTCCAAATGTATAATTGGTAAGCGCAGCGACGTACGTGCTGTGTGAAAGCGTCCTCGGTTGGTGGTAGATCGGCAGCAGATTTGTCTGTAGATGTAGTAATAACATATCTAAGTTCATCTAAATCGGCACACAATTGGCCGTTTTCTTTCTTCTTATTCCCATACAGTGTCAATGCATATAGCCTAGTTATACTCTGCATCTCATTAGATACCTGTAGCTTGTCACCCAGCAATGATATCGGCTCAATGCCATGCATGTTCTTTTGTAGGATTTTTGAATGCTGTTCGTTTGCCAATACTAAACAATGAACGTGTCACATCCCGTTAGACATGTATTGTAGGTAGGCATTGTGTTAGAGCTGCACCCAAGGTTGATGTCACTCCACTGATTGGGATGAACCTTTGCCGTTTCGTCAATGCCCCTTCGTGACCAGCATGTATGCACGTGTTGATGGGTATATCTCCGCGGCCACAGTAATACAGCAGCAACACCAATACATCGGTTTCATCATAGCGCACAATAATGCGAGTATGGTTGTCCATAGAATCTATAACATGCAGTAACATTCTTGTGTCAGCTTCCTCGTGTGTACTGTACAAATGTTCCAGGTCAAACACCGACGTTTGTGTTATTTGCCTGGTAATTTCACAATTATCATAACCACCTGCAAGTATAAGCAACTTCCAACAGGGATATGCATTTGTATATGTGCTTCTATGTACTCTGAACTATGAGATGTCAATGAGCCTTTGTTCTTTGAATGTTTCAAGAATCGTTTGTAATTTGGAACATTGCGTGCACCCAAAACTACATGTGACACAGTTTCACTACCACCAGCTCGTCGGTTACGCTCAGCATTTTTAAAGGGAAATAATTTCAACCTTATGTGATGCTGTTCTGCTCTAGAAACAGTTTATTCTCTGCATCATATTAAAGGTCTTGGCATCAGAACAAATAGCTTAATGTTTTATAAAATAAATATAAAATGTTGTTGAATTGTATAATTTTATTTTTCGCATATCACTACAGCATCATCCTACTATATATAGGAAATGTTCACATTTTAATACTTCTAATCAAGCGAGTACAATTGATACCCAAATCACTCATGTTTTGTACAAATTATATACATAAAATATAAATTTAGCATCACAAAATATATCTACTTCCGTTTTTGACGACTACTATTACGTATGACGTCACCCTGGAGTCATCCTCATATTACTGCAAAATAAATCCTTGCAACATCAAGTACAACTCATACCCGTTCCAACGGTATATAATATATACAATTTCATTTCTTTGATAGTTGTTTTATTTTCAAAATACTACCCCTACCCCCTTTTATTTTAGGTGTTTAAAAACACTACATCATCTTATTAAAAGCTCTATAATTTTCTTGAATCACCGTTTTGAATAGGCCAAGAACTATTTTCGAGTCTATGAAACATTAACCTACAAGAATATACCAATTTCGCTTTGTTCTACCTCGGGGAGCACCCTAGTCAAAATTCCTGGCCCAAACCAATGCTCTATTAGAGATTAATGGGTTCTCCGGTCTTTTCCAGAATATAACTCCTAAACCCTTATATGGATTTTCAAATCCCTTAACACAAATGTTCACATTAATGTGACAGAGTGTCACATGACCTTGGTCCATTGCTCAAAGGTCAAGGTCACACTTGGAGGTATAGGGTTTAAAATGTCTTCACCACAGTACAAGTCCTAAACCCGTTGATGCATTTTCAAATAACTGCACACAAATCTTCACTATAATGATATGTTCTGTCATGCGCAAGACCAGGGGGCTCATTACTCAAAGGTCAAGGTCACACTTAGAGGTCAAATGGTTCAAAATACCCTGTAGCTATGTATAGTTGGATGTAAGGTGAGTGTAGCTAGGGATAGTTGTATGTAAGGATTGTAGCAAGGGATAGTTGGATGTAAGGAGAGTGTAGCAAGGGATAGTTGGATGTAAGTGGAGTGTAGCAAGGGATAGTTGGATGTAAGGAGAGTGTAGCAAGGGATAGTTGTATGTAAGAAGAGTGTAGCAAGGGATAGTTGTATGTAAGGAGAGTGTAGCAAGGGATAGTTGGATGTAAGGAGTGTAGCAAGAGATAGTTGCATGTAAGGAGAGTGTAGCAAGGGATAGTTGGATGTAAGTGGAGTGTAGCAAGGGATAGTTGGATGTAAGGAGAGTGTAGCAAGGGATAGTTGGATGTAAGTGGAGTGTAGCAAGAGATAGTTGCATGTAAGGAGAGTGTAGCAAGGGATAGTTGTATGTAAGGAGAGTGTAGCAAGGGATAGTTGTATGTAAGGAGAGTGTAGCAAGGGATAGTTGGATGTAAGGAGAGTGTAGCAAGGGATAGTTGGATGTAAGTGGAGTGTAGCAAGAGATAGTTGCATGTAAGGAGAGTGTAGACAGGGATAGTTGTATGTAAGGAGAGTGTAGCAAGGGATAGTTGTATGTAAGGAGAGTGTAGCAAGGGATAGTTGGATGTAAGGAGAGTGTAGCTAGGGATAGTTGGATGTAAGTGGAGTGTAGCAAGGGATAGTTGGATGTAAGGAGAGTGTAGCAAGGGATAGTTGTATGTAAGAAGAGTGTAGCAAGGGATAGTTGTATGTAAGGAGAGTGTAGCAAGGGATAGTTGGATGTAAGGAGAGTGTAGCAAGAGATAGTTGCATGTAAGGAGAGTGTAGCAAGGGATAGTTGGATGTAAGTGGAGTGTAGCAAGGGATAGTTGGATGTAAGGAGAGTGTAGCAAGAGATAGTTGCATGTAAGGAGAGTGTAGCAAGGGATAGTTGTATGTAAGGAGAGAGTAGCAAGGGATAGTTGTATGTAAGGAGAGTGTAGCAAGGGATAGTTGGATGTTAGGAGAGTGTAGCAAGGGATAGTTGGATGTAAGTGGAGTGTAGCAAGAGATAGTTGCATGTAAGGAGAGTGTAGCAAGGGATAGTTGGATGTAAGTGGAGTGTAGCAAGAGATAGTTGCATGTAAGGAGAGTGTAGCAAGGGATAGTTGTATGTAAGGAGAGTGTAGCAAGGGATAGTTGTATGTAAGGAGAGTGTAGCAAGGGATAGTTGGATGTAAGGAGAGTGTAGCTAGGGATAGTTGGATGTAAGTGGAGTGTAGCAAGGGATAGTTGGATGTAAGGAGAGTGTAGCAAGGGATAGTTGTATGTAAGTGGAGTGTAGCAAGGGATAGTCAGATGTTAGGATAGTGTAGCAAGGGATAGTTGAATATAATGTTATATGTTTGTTGCAAATAAACTGAATAATTATATTGTACATACCCAGATGTTATGTAATCTAAAAACGAGTATTCAATTTCCACCTTACAGCTCATCAATGTAACCTGAAACAATACATGTATCTGTAGTCAATACACGAGGACCATGATGGCCCCCCCGCCCCATACACGAGGACCATGATGGCCCCATACACGAGGATCATGATGGCCCCCCCGCCCCATACACGAGGACCATGATGGCCCCATACACGAGGATCATGATGGCCCCCCCGCCCCATACACGAGGACCATGATGACCCCCCCCACCCCATACACGAGGACCATGATGACCCCATACACGAGGACCATGACGGGCCCCATACACGAGGATCATGATGGCCCCCGCCCCATACACGAGGACCATGATGGCCCCATACACGAAGACCATGATGGCCCCATACACGAGGACCATGATGGCCCCATACACGAGGACCATGATGGCCCCATACACGAGGATCATGATGGCCCCCCACCCCATACACGAGGACCATGATGGCCCCATACACGAGGATCATGATGGCCCCCGCCCCATACACGAGGACCATGATGGGCCCATACACGAGGACCATGATGGCACCATACACGAGGCCCATGATGGCCCCATACACGAGGCCCATGATGGCCCCATACACGAGGACCATGATGGGCCCATACACGAGGACCATGATGGCCCCATACACGAGGCCCATGATGGCCCCATACACGAGGCCCATGATGACACCATACACGAGGACCATGATGGCCCATACACGAGGCCCATGATGACACCATACACGAGGACCATGATGGCCGCATACCGAGGACCATGATGGGCCCCATACACAGGACCATGATGGGCCCCATACACGAGGACCATGATGGCCCCATACACGAGGACCATGACGGGCCCCATACACGAGGACCATGATGGGCCCCATACACGAGGATCATGATGGCCCCATACACGAGGACCATGATGTCCCCATACACGAGGACCATGACGGGCCCATACACGAGGACCATGATGGGCCCCATACACGAGGACCATGATGGCACCATACACGAGGATCATGATGGCACCATACACGAGGATCATGATGGCACCATACACGAGGACCATGATGGCCCCATACACGAGGATCATGATGGCACCATACACGAGGACCATGATGGCCCCATACACGAGGACCATGATGGCCCCATACACGAGGACCATGATGGCCCCATACACGAGGATCATGATGGCCCCCCCGCCCCATACACGAGGACCATGATGGGCCCATACACGAGGACCATGATGGGCCCATACATGAGGACCATGATGGCACCATACACGAGGACCATGATGTCCCCATACACGAGGACCCCATACACGAGGACCATGATGGGCCCCATACACGAGGACCATGATGGCACCATACACGAGGCCCATGATGACACCATACACGAGGACCATGATGGCACCATACACGAGGACCATGATGGCCCCGCCACATACACGAGGACCATGATGACACCATACATGAGGACCATGATGGCACCATACACGAGGACCATGATGGCACCATACACGAGGACCATGATGGCCCATACACGAGGACCATGATGTCCCCATACATGAGGACCATGATGGGCCCCAGACACGAGGACCATGATGTCCCCGCCCCATACACGAGGACCATGATGGCACCATACACGAGGACCATGATGACACCATCCACGAGGACCATGATGACACCACACCGAGGACCATGATGCCCATACACGAGGACCATGATGTCCCCATACACGAGGACCATGATGTCCCCATACACGAGGACCATGATGTCCCCATACACGAGGATCATGATGGGCCCCATACATGAGGACCATGATGGCCCCATACACGAGGACAATGATGTCCCCATACACGAGGACCATGATGGGCCCCATACACGAGGACCATGATGACACCATACACAAGGACCATGATGACCCCATACATGAGGACCATGATGGCCCCATACACGAGGACCATGATGACCCCATACACGAGGACCATGATGACACCATACACGAGGACCATGATGACACCATACACGAGGACCATGATGACACCATACACGAGGACCATGATGACACCATACACGAGGACCATGATGGCACCATACACGAGGACCATGCTGTCCCCATACACGAGGACCATGATGGGCCCCATACACGAGGACCATGATGGGCCCATACACGAGGACCATGATGTCCCCGCCCCATACACGAGGACCATGATGGGCCCATACACGAGGACCATGATGGCACCATACACGAGGACCATGATGTCCCCATACACGAGGACCATGATGGGCCCCATACATGAGGACCATGATGGGCCCCATACACGAGGACCATGATGGCACCATACACGAGGCCATGATGACAACATACACGAGGACCATGATGGCACCATACACGAGGACCATGATGACACCATACATGAGGACCATGATGGCCCCCATACACGAGGACCATGATGGCCCCGCCCCATACACGAGGACCATGATGGCACCATACACGAGGACCATGATGGGCCCATACACGAGGACTATGATGTCCCCATACATGAGGACCATGATGGCCCCATACACGAGGACCATGATGGGCCCATACACGAGGACCATGATGTCCCCGCCCCATACACGAGGACCATGATGGCACCATACACGAGGACCATGATGACACCATACACGAGGACCATGATGACACCATACACGAGGACCATGATGTCCCCATACATGAGGACCATGATGTCCCCATACACGAGGACCATGATGACACCATACACGAGGACCATGATGGCCGCATACACGGGGACCATGATGGGCCCATACACGAGGACCATGATGGGCCCATACACGAGGACCATGATGGCTGGTGTGGCACCATACACGAGGACCATGATGGCCCCATACACGAGGATCATGATGGCACCATACACGAGGACCATGATGGCCCCATACACGAGGACCATGATGCCCCATACACGAGGACCATGATGGCCCATACACGAGGATCATGATGGCCGATACACGAGGACCATGATGGGCCCATACACGAGGACCATGATGGCCCATACACGAGGACCATGATGGCACCATACACGAGGACCATGATGTCCCCATACACGAGGACCATGATGGCCCCATACACGAGGACCATGATGGGCCCCATACACGAGGACCATGATGGCACCATACACGAGGACCATGATGACACCATACACGAGGACCATTATGGCACCATACACAAGGACCATGATGGCCCCGCCCATACACGAGGACCATGATGGCCCCATACACGAGGACCATGATGACACCATACACGAGGACCATGATGGCACCATACACGAGGACCATGATGGGCCCATACACGAGGACCATGATGTCCCCATACATGAGGACCATGATGGGCCCCATACACGAGGACCATGATGTCCCGCCCCATACACGAGGACCATGATGGCACCATACACGAGGACCATGATGACACCATACACGAGGACCATGATGACACCATACACGAGGACCATGATGGCCCCATACACGAGGACCATGATGTCCCCATACACGAGGACCATGATGGCCCCATACACGAGGACCATGATGTCCCCATACACGAGGATCATGATGGGCCCCATACATGAGGACCATGATGACACCATACACGAGACCATGATGGCCCCATACACGGGACCATGATGGCCCATACCGAGGACCATGATGACACCATACACAAGGACCATGATGACCATACACGAGGACCATGATGGCCCCATACACGAGGACCATGATGACCCCATACACGAGGACCATGATGACACCATACACGAGGACCATGATGACACCATACACGAGGACCATGATGACACCATACACGAGGACCATGATGGCACCATACACGAGGACCATGATGGCACCATACACGAGGACCATGATGACACCATACACGAGGACCATGATGGGCCCATACACGAGGACCATGATGGGCCATACACGAGGACCATGATGTCCCCACCCCATACACGAGGACCATGATGGGCCCATACACGAGGACCATGATGGCACCATACACGAGGACCATGATGTCCCCATACACGAGGACCATGATGGCCCCCATACACGAGGACCATGATGGGCCCCATACACGAGGACCATGATGGCACCATACACGAGGCCCATGATGACAACATACACGAGGACCATGATGGCACCATACACGAGGACCATGATGGCCCCGCCCATACACGAGGACCATGATGACCCATACATGGGCCATGATGGCCCATACACGAGGACCATGATGGCCCCCATACACGAGGACCATGATGACACCATACATGAGGACCATGATGGCACCATACACGAGGACCATGATGGCACCATACACGAGGACCATGATGGGCCCATACACGAGGACTATGATGTCCCCATACATGAGGACCATGATGGCCCCATACACGAGGACCATGATGGGCCCATACACGAGGACCATGATGTCCCCGCCCCATACACGAGGACCATGATGGCACCATACACGAGGACCATGATGCACCATACACGAGGACCATGATGACACCATACACGAGGACCATGATGTCCCCATACATGAGGACCATGATGTCCCCATACACGAGGACCATGATGACACCATACACGAGGACCATGATGGCCCATACACGGGGACATGATGGCCCATACACGAGGACCATGATGGGCCCCATACACGAGGACCATGATGGCCCATACACGAGGACAATGATGGCCCCGCCCCATACACGAGGACCATGATGGGCCCCATACACGAGGACCATGATGACACCATACACAAGGACCATGATGACCCCATACATGAGGACCATGATGGCCCCATACACGAGGACCATGATGACCCCATACACGAGGACCATGATGACACCATACACGAGGACCATGATGACACCATACACGAGGACCATGTGTACACGAGGACCATGATGGCCATACACGAGGACCATGATGTCCCCATACACGAGGACCATGATGGCACCATACACGAGGACCATGATGACACCATACACGAGGACCATGATGACACCATACACGAGGACCATGATGTCCCCATACAGAGGACCATGATGGCACCATACACGAGGACCATGATGTCCCCATACACGAGGACCATGATGGGCCCCATACACGAGGACCATGATGGGCCCATACACGAGGACCATGATGTCCCCGCCCCATACACGAGGACCATGATGGGCCCATACACGAGGACCATGATGGCACCATACACGAGGACCATGATGTCCCCATACATGAGGACCATGATGGCCCCATACACGAGGACCATGATGGGCCCCATACACGAGGACCATGATGGCACCATACACGAGGACCATGATGACACCATACACGAGGACCATTATGGCACCATACACGAGAGGACCATGATGGCCCCGCCCCATACACGAGGACCATGATGGCCCCATACACGAGGACCATGATGACACCATACAGAGGACTCGAGGACCATGATGGCACCATACACGAGGACCATGATGTCCCCGCCCCATACACGAGGACCATGATGGCACCATACATGAGGACATGATGGCCCATACACGAGGACCATGATGACACCATACACGAGGACCATGATGACAACATACACGAGGACCATGATGTCCCCATACACGAGGACCATGATGTCCCCATACACGAGGACCATGATGGCCCCATACACGAGGACCATGATGGCCCCATACACGAGGACCATGATGGCCCCATACACGAGGACCATGATGGCCCCATACACGAGGACCATGATGACACCATACACGAGGACCATGATGACACCATACACGAGGACCATGATGGCCCCATACACGAGGACCATGATGGCCCCATACACGAGGACCATGATGACACCATACACGAGGACCATGATGACCTGGGTACGAGGACCATGATGCCCATACACGAGGACCATGTGCCCATACACGAGGACCATGATGACACCATACACGAGGACCATGATGGCCCCATACACGAGGACCATGATGACACCATACACGAGGACCATGATGGCACCATACACGAGGACCATGCTGTCCCCATACACGAGGACCATGATGGGCCCCATACACGAGGACCATGATGGGCCCATACACGAGGACCATGATGTCCCCGCCCCATACACGAGGACCATGATGGGCCCATACACGAGGACCATGATGGCACCATACACGAGGACCATGATGTCCCCATACACGAGGACCATGATGGGCCCCATACACGAGGACCATGATGGCCCCATACACGAGGACCATGATGACACCATACACGAGGACCATGATGGCACCATACACGAGGACCATGATGGCCCCATACACGAGGACCATGATGGCACCATACACGAGGACCATGATGGCACCATACACGAGGACCATGATGACACCATACACGAGGACCATGATGACACCATACACGAGGACCATGATGTCCCCATACATGAGGACCATGATGTCCCCATACACGAGGACCATGATGACACCATACACGAGGACCATGATGGCCGCATACACGGGGATCATGATGGGCCCATACACGAGGACCATGATGGGCCCCATACACGAGGACCATGATGGCCCCATACACGAGGACAATGATGGCCCCGCCCCATACACGAGGACCATGATGGGCCCCATACACGAGGACCATGATGACACCATACACAAGGACCATGATGACCCCATACATGAGGACCATGATGGCCCCATACACGAGGACCATGATGACCCCATACACGAGGACCATGATGACACCATACACGAGGACCATGATGACACCATACACGAGGACCATGATGACACGAGGACCATGATGACACCATACACGAGGACCATGATGACACCATACACGAGGACCATGATGGCCCCATACACGAGGACCATGATGACACCATACACGAGGACCATGATGACACCATACACGAGGACCATGATGCCCCATACACGAGGACCATGATGGCACCATACACGAGGACCATGATGTCCCCATACACGAGGACCATGATGGGCCCCATACACGAGGACCATGATGGGCCCATACACGAGGACCATGATGTCCCCGCCCCATACACGAGGACCATGATGGGCCCATACACGAGGACCATGATGGCACCATACACGAGGACCATGATGTCCCCATACACGAGGACCATGATGGGCCCCATACACGAGGACCATGATGGGCCCCATACACGAGGACCATGATGGCACCATACACGAGGACCATGATGACACCATACACGAGGACCATTATGGCACCATACACGAGAGGACCATGATGGCCCTGCCCCATACACGAGGACCATGATGGCCCCATACACGAGGACCATGATGACACCATACACGAGGACCATGATGGCACCATACACGAGGACCATGATGTCCCCGCCCCATACACGAGGACCATGATGGCACCATACATGAGGACCATGATGGCCCCATACACGAGGACCATGATGACACCATACACGAGGACCATGATGGCAACATACACGAGGACCATGATGTCCCCATACACGAGGACCATGATGTCCCCATACACGAGGACCATGATGGCCCCATACACGAGGACAATGATGTCCCCATACACGAGGACCATGATGGGCCCCATACACGAGGACCATGATGACACCATACACAAGGACCATGATGACCCCATACATGAGGACCATGATGGCCCCATACACGAGGACCATGATGACCCCATACACGAGGACCATGATGACACCATACACGAGGACCATGATGACACCATACACGAGGACCATGATGACACCATACACGAGGACCATGATGACACCATACACGAGGACCATGATGGCCCCATACACGAGGACCATGATGTCGCCATACACGAGGACCATGATGGCACCATACACGAGGACCATGATGTTCCCATACACGAGAACCATGATGGGCACCATACACGAGGACCA